>OZ024746.1:49228956-49248956 GCA_964016885.1 Eledone cirrhosa
AGCAAATACGGTGAGGAAACTACTTGGTATAAAAGCGAGAGGAAACAACAGACAAGAAAGAGCAGAGCCGTGGTGGAAGAAGCGACTGAGTGGGCAAATCGGGGAAATGAGAAATGACATAGGAAAGCTTGAGTCACTACTGAATGGGACACTAAAAAACTTAGGCACTAAAAATAGACTGGAAATAAAATACAAAACTAGGAGTAAAAAGCTAAATATTATCATAGAGGAATTGAAGCAACGCATTGTAGCAAAGAGTGCCAAAATCAGGCGATACGAGAACAGAGTCAGTCAGTATAAACAGAACCGCATGTTCGACAACAACCAGAAGATGCTGTTTGGACAGCTTGAGGGGAAAGAAAGAGGCAACGACTTGATCCCTGGGGCGGAACAAGCTAAAACATTCTGGAGAGGAATATGGGAGCAGGATGTTAGACACAATGCCCAGGCAGGGTGGATTGAGACAGTACAGAGGGAGATCGGTGAGCAGGCACAACAACAGACTGATTTGAGTATCACAGTTGAAACTCTTAAGGAGCAAGCCAAAAAACTAACCAATTGGAAATCACCAAGCCCAGATGGTGTGCAGGGGTATTGGATTAAACATTTAACATCCCTCCACCCGAAGCTGACGGCCATGTTCAATGACTGCTTGGTGTCGGGTGAGGTGCCAGAGTGGTTGACAAAAGGTACCACAGTTCTGATAATGAAAGACCGAATCAAGGGTAATGATGTTACCAACTATAGACCTATCACATGTCTGCCCGTAATGTGGAAACTGTTGACGAGCATTGTGTCTGAGTAAATCTACCATCACCTCCACACAAACAACTTGTTGCCGGACGAACAGAAAGGATGCCGAAAGAAGTCACGTGGTACAAAGGACCAGTTGCTTATTGATAAGATGGTAATGGGGAATTGCAGGAGAAGACACACTGATCTTGCCATGGGATGGATAGACTACAGAAAGGCATTTGACATGGTGCCTCATTCCTGGATCACCAAAAGCCTGGAGATCTTCAGGGTGGCAGATAACATCAGACAGTTGCTGGGCAGGAGTATGGGGTCCTGGGAGACAGAGTTGACATCAACTGGAGTATCCTTGGGAAGCGTGAAGATCAAGAGAGGTATCTTCCAGGGAGATAGCCTGTCCCCTCTGTTGTTTGTCCTTGCCCTGATGCCCTTGACCATTATGCTGCGAAAAGTGAGAGCAGGATACAAGTTGGGAAGGGGAGAGCTTACCATCAATCACCTCCTCTTCATGGACGATCTTAAGCTCTTCGGGAAAAGTGAGAAGGAGTTGGATGTGCTTGTTGACACTGTCCGTATTTTCAGCAGTGATATATGTATGCAGTTTGGTATTGGTAAATGTGGAGTCATTGTGATGAGGAGGGGTAGGTTGAGCAGAAGTAACGGGATCCAGATACCAACAGGTGAGATGATAAAGGAAATTGACTCTGAGGAAGGATACAAGTATTTGGGCGTTCTGGAGGCTGATGGCATAAAGAACAAAAAAATGAAGGAATTGTTAAGAACTGAATACATTCGGAGAGTAAGGAGCGTATTGAAGTCACATCTGAACAGCAGAAATGCCATAAGCGCAGTAAATTCCCGAGCTGTGTCTATTATTAGGTACAGTGCGGGAATTCTGAGATGGAATGTTGCTGAACAAAAAGAAATGGATAGGAAGACTAGGAAGCTATTGACTATCTACAACATGTTCCACAAGAGGAGTGATGTCGATAGACTCTACCTAAGGAGATCTGAGGGTGGAAGAGGTCTTATCAGCATAGAGGACTGTGTTCAGATGGAGAAAAACAACCTATACAAATACGTGACCTATAGTAAGGAGCCAATGCTCAGAGCTGTACTGAAGGAGGGGACAGTAGGCCAGGGGATATCCAAGGAGGAAATAACATCAAGGAGGAAGAGCAGCCTTAAGGGAAAATCCCTTCATAGTACCTTCTTTGAGAAAACTGAATTTAGAGATCCACAGACATGGAACTGGTTGAGAAGAGGAGACCTAAAAAAGGCTAAAGAAGGAATGCTAATGGCTGCGCAGGAGCAGGCCCTCAAAACGAAGTGGTTGAAGCACCATATCTACAAGGAGGAGGCTAGCCCACTGTGCAGGATCTGTGGAGAGAGAGAGGAGACTGTGGCTCACATTGTGTCCGAGTGTAAACACCTAGCCCAGACCCACTATAAGGGCTGGAGACACGATGTGATGGGCAGGGTGATCCACTGGCACCTGTGCAAAGTAAACAATCTACCACATTCTGAGAAATGGTATGAGCATAGGCCAGAGGCGGTGATGGAGAACAGTCAGGTGAAGGTGCTGTGGGATTTTAGGATACAGACGGACAAAAAACTGGAACACAATAGACCTGACCTGGTGGTTGTGGACAAAGAAAAAAGATCGTGCCTGATTGTGGATGTGGCCTGCCCGTTCGACACGAGAGTGCAAGAGAAGGAGAGGGAGAAAATTAACCGATACCAGGACCTAAAGTGGGAGGTGAAAAGGATTTGGAACTGCCATGAAGTCAAAGTGATCCCGATTGTCATAGGCGCACTGGGGACTATCTCCAAAGGTTTCCAGGGATGGTTAAAGAAAATCGGCCCCTTCACGCTTTTTGGAACGCTTCAAAAGGCATGCTTGCTTGGAACGGCAAGAACCCTCCGATACGTCCTGAATATCTGAAGCTGCAGGTAGTGGCTTGATATTCAATCCAACGGACTTTCCAGTTAACCAACATCAATGACTGAGATTCAAGGAATAACAATAACAATAATAATAATAATAATAATAGAAAGAGCAGCCTTCATGAAAAATCCCTTCATAGTACCTTCTTTGAGAAAACTGAATTCAGAGATCCACAGACATGGAACTGGTTGAAAAGAGCAGACCTTAAAAAGGCTACAGAAGGAATGGTAATGGCTGCGCAAGAGCAGGCCCTCAAAACGAAGTGGTTGAAACACCATATTTACAAGGAGGAGGCTAGCCCACTGTGTAGGATCTGAGGAGAGAGAGAGGAGACTGTGGCTCACATTGTATCCGAGTGTAAACACCTAGCCAAGACTCACTATAAGGGCTGGAGACATGATGTGATGGGCAGGGTGATCCACTGGCACCTATGCAAAGTAAACAATTTACCACATTCTGAGAAGTGGTATGAGCATAAGCCAGAGTTGGTGATAGAAAACGATCAGGTGAAGGTGCTGTGGGATTTTAGGATACAGACGGACAAGAAACTGGAACACATTAGACCTGACCTGGTGGTTTTGGACAAAGAAAAAAGATCGTGCCTGATTGTGGGTGTGGCCTGCCCATTCGACACGAGAGTGCAAGAGGAGAAGAGGGAGAAAATTAACCGATACCAGGACATAAAGTGGGAGGTAAAAAGGATTTGGAACTGCCATGAAGTCAAAGTGGCCCCGATTGTCATAGGCGCGCTAGGTACTATCTGAAAAAGTTTCCAGGGATGGTTAAAGAAAATTAGCCCCTTCACGCTTTTTGGAACGCTTCAAAAGCATGCTTGCTAGGAACAGCAAGAACCCTCCGATATGTCCTGAATATCTGAGGCTGCAGGTAGTGGCTTGATATTCATTTCAACAAACTTTCCAGTTATCTAACATCAATGACAGAGTCTCAAAAATAATAATAATAATAATAATAATAATAATAATGTTTTCTTTATTAACCACAAGGGTTTACATAAAGTAGACATTAAGGACAATACAGGACAATACAGGACGGTATAAATGGGCATTTCTGCGTGTAAAAAAACAGAGGATGTAATAAAATAACAAAGAAAAATTCCCCAATATGGGGGAGACTTCCGAGGGACATTTGTGGAGAAAGCCCATTAAAAGACAACGGTGACCCTGACCACCAGGGCAAGTACCCTCTCCCAGTTTTCCACCTTTAATTTAAAGACATATACTCAGAGTAGGCCCATTCACTCGGGCAATACTTGCTTCTCTCACCCATCTTTCAACAAAATGCTGGGAAGAGAGCACTTCCCTGTCTACCCTGATTTTCCTTTTCAAATGAAATTTAAAAAAGTTAATCAGGGCATCACCGAAGAGATAAGTGCTCATCTTCAGCCCTTTCAAACGTGTCCACCATACTATCTCTTTCGCCATGGCCACCAGACAGATAAAAACTGCCTGCGCTTCCCGGCTAAAGGAAGAGGGCGGGGCAATCCTCACGATGGACTCAGCTGATAGCTGGATCCGTCCTACACGTGACAGCAGGTGTTCGACATGAACCCACAATTCAGCAATGCTCGGACACTGGACGAGTGCGTGCATGACGGTTTCGTCGCCCTGCGCGCATCTGGGACATGCCCGGCTGACGGCATCTCCATGCTTGTAGAGTTTATCCCTAATTGGCAAAGCTCCCCGGTAGCACTGCCAGGCCAGGGATTTCTGGAAGTTGTCCATAGGCCACGGCCCGAAAGTCCTTCCGAAGAGATTGGATAGTTGATTTTCGTCGACGCCTAGTGTTCCTCCAAGTACGTTGTCGCTCTTCCCCTCCACTAATCCCCTATAGAACGCCAAGGTGGAGTTTCCACCGATCACATTGCCCGATTCGTCGAGGGCTGTGAGCGCCTGAAGACATTCCAGTCTCCAGGCGCTCCCTCTCGGTTTTTGTTTGACCCAGGACTGCAGCTCCGTCAAGGAGACGAGCTGGGGAAATACGTGTCGAGCAAACGGCGACCACACCTGATCACCGTCGAGGAAGAGGTGGAGATGTCGTAGCCTGAGCGCGTGTCTCCGCATCATCAGCCACGGCATGCCCAGCCCTCCACATAGCGGGTGTTGACAGCAGATGAACCGCCTGACCATCGGAGCGCGTCCCTTCCACAAAAAGCGAAAGAGCAAACACTCCAGCGCAGTCAGGCGGGGCTTAGGACAAGGTACGACGATCAGGCGGTAGTAGATGACGGACGCGATGTACGCGTTAGCCACCTCCGCTCGACCTTTCAGGGATAGCTTCCTCTCCGCCCATTTCTTGGTGAGAGAAACCAACCTGCTCGTCACCTCGTCCCAGTTTTTGTCCGTCTGGAGGTCCGGACCGAACCAGACCCCTAGCAATTTAACCGGTCCGTCCGTCCAGCGCCCGACGACGCTGTTGGACGGCATGGACATGCCTCTCCAGGTGCCGAGCTGCAGGCCCACTGACTTTTCGTGGTTGATCATTGCTCCTGTCACCGCTTCGTATTCTCTTAGTGTAGTGCCGATCGCCTCGATGTGTTTGGCGTTCGACACCACTACGGTGACATCGTCCGCATATGCTGATACGGATCTTCCGCATCCTAGTTCTCGCGGGACGCCCCTCAACGTCTCCAGTTTGTGCAGTAATTGCTCGAGAGTCAATACGTACAAGAGGGACGAGAGTGGACATCCCTGGTGGACCGAGCGCATGATGTTGAACGGTTCCGAAAGGTGGCCGTTCACTCTCACCACAGAGCAGATGTCGCTGTGAATGGCAGCGATCCAGCCTCTGAAGACGGGCCCAAAGCCAACCACCCTCAGGACTGCCGCTAGGTAACGATGGTCAACCCTATCGAAGGCTTTCGACTGATCTAAATTGATCAAGGACCCACCCGTGCCAGGTTCCCTAGCTACCCTCTCTACGATGTATCGCATAAGGTGGAGGTTGTTGTGGATGGATCTGTCTGGAATGGCGTATGTCTGCGCCTCTCCCACCAGACCACCAACGACAAGCGCCAACCTATTTGCCCGCACATTGGCCAACATCTTGAACTCTGTGTTTAGCAGAGTTATGGGCCTAAAATTATCTATGTTATCGCCCTTGTTCGGATCCTTTCTCAGCAGCGCCACCGCTCCTCGGCTCACAGAGCTGGGAATTCTCCCGTTCTGTTGCTTGTTGCAGTAGACGTCCGCCAAGATGCCTCCGAACAAGTCTGGCATTTGTACGTAAAGTTCATGGGGCAGACCATCCAAACCAGGCGATTTACCCCTTGTGCAGCCAGTCATTGCCTCACGTACTTCAGCGGCTATTATCGGCTTTTCGCAACACTCCGCCTCAGCGGCCGAGAGCCGCAGCAGTCCGTAGAGGTAGACACTAAAGTCCATCCCTCGATCCGGCCCGCCGCTGCCCCCGAACAGTTGAGCGAAGTGTCGCTGAAAAGCTTCACACATTTGCCCGGGATCGAGTAGCATGCGCCCGTGGTGGTCCACCATAGACCGGATCGTGGCTTTGTTGCCACGACGTGCCTCCGCCACTCGGGCCCATTGAACGGCTTTCGTCCCCTCGTGTCTGAGAGCACGCACCCTAGCTCTGACAACGCGGCCTTCGTGCTTTGCATTGGAGAATTGCTCAAGGGCCAATTTCGCCGCAAGTACGTCGGTCGCAATGCCTTTGCAAAGCGCCTCGTCTAGTTTTCTAACTAATTCTCCCTCTGCTCTATTTATCTCTATTGCTAAAGCCTTACTAACCTAATGGACTCTATTCTAATTGCAGAGCAAACCACCACTTGTTGTTGACGATGACCCCCGTCAACGCCCGCTTAACTAGTTCGCTAATCCGGTCTCTGTAGGCCTTGCGCGCTGGTAAGGACGCGTTTAGCTTCCAGTAGCCGGGTCCTCGTCTATGAAGCCTATCTAAATCAAGCACACAGATCACGAATTTGTGGTCCGTGTAGCTGACTATCTTGAATTGTGAACAGCCTATGCTAGACCTATCTATTTCCCTACAAAATACTCTATCTAGATATGATCTGGATGACCCTATGCGATTTGTCCAAGTCCACATTGGTACATTCGGGAAATCCAATCGGTACCTGTCAGACAGTTCAAAACGCCTGAGCAGGTTGGTGAGACTCTTGCACCCTCTCCCCTATCCACTAACCCCACACAGTCCCAGCGTGCATCTAAGATCCCGTTCCAGTCGCCCACTAACACTAAAGCGCGGGACTTTCCAAGAAAGCTCTCCAGACGCCGGAAGAAATCAGGCCGCCCTGCTCCTGTCGGGGCATAGACGGCCACTAACCTGAATACTTGCCCGTCTCCGCTGGTCACGTCCAGTACCACCAACTTACCTTCTGGGTCCAGGAAGATGGCCCGTATGGCAAGATCCAAACCTCTCCGAAAAAGCACAGCAATTCCACCCCCCGATCCAGGACGGCTGGGAGATGCGTACACATCGTAGCCGCCGAAGATCCGTGCGAAGGCCCGTGCTTCGGAGATTCTGGTCTCGCTGATGGCCACTACATCTATGTTTAGTGACCTGAGTTCGTTGAGCAGGTGGCCCTGCTTCCATGACGACCCCAAGCCACGCGCATTTATGCTGCCTATTCTGAGTGAGGTCATGTTGAAATGGAGTGGAGAAGATGGGAAAGACCACTTACCTTACTTCTCGTAGAGGAAGGACGGTTTTCCATCCTTTTCACTGCTTGTGGCCTCCTCGGGAAGGATGTCCTTATAAATCCTCCTGGAGAGTGCTTGTCGGAAGTCTCCGATGTCTTTGGGGAATTTTTGTTTTAGTGTCATGTACGTTTTCTGTGTGATGCGAGAGATTTGTATGTGTGGAGGACATGTGAATTTTTGGGTTGTTGTGTAGTCTTTTTCTGTGATGCTGGTGTTGTGTTGGATGTAGTGTAATAATTGGTTGTTGTTCAAATTTAATGCTGTGTAGTGTGTATCGTTTTGGTTGTTTTGTTTTGTTTTCGTTTGTTGTGGGCTTGTTTCTGTTTCGCATTTTGGTGACTTTTGTGGTGTAGGTGATGGTGGTGTTGGGGTTAATGATGGTGATGGTGTTGGTGTTTGGGGTGATGGGGTTGGTGATGCTGGTGTGGATGGTGGCATATCTGTCCTAACTTTTTTGTTTGTTAATTTATTTGTTTCCCTCTGTATTTTGTTTTTGGAGGGGAAGGAAGAGAATTTTTTCTTTTTGGGTTTCTTTTTTCCTTTTTTCCTGATACCGTTTCCCACTCCTCGTCGTCACAATCTGTCTCCAGTTGTGATAGGCCGGGGAGTGGAAAATCCTCCACAGGCGTTAGTTTTGGTTGTGGCGTGGTGGATGGTGTAGGCGCTGGTGCTAGTTCTGAAGCGTTGGGTGGCGGTGGTGTTGGTTTTGCTACTGCTGCTGGGGTTGTTGCTGTTATAGTTGCTTCTATTGTTGCTGCTACAGTTGTTGCTGCCATTTCTGCTACTGGTGGTGTTGATGGTTGAGTCACTGGGGTGGGTAGGAGAGGTGGCCTCAACCTTTTAGCCGGAGGGCAGAAAGCCCTTAGGTGGGTTCCTTCACCACAAACGACACACCTAGGCCTTCTGCCCTCGACAATTACGGTGAGGTGGCTGCCGTCAGTGAGGTATATTACCTCTGGGATCTCCTCAATGCTTGTTTGGTCCGCTTGGATCAGGAGCTCCATCCCAGATCCGGACCAGTTCTCCTGCTTTTCTTTTGCTATTGCTATTATCTTTGTGTTGGCTTCGATGCCGGCGAGGACGGCCGCTATTAGCCAGGGAATTTCGATGGCCGGTGGAACGTGGGTCACCCTGATCTTTACGAGTCTCTGCCCACAATAGCTTGGGACGAGTGTGAAGTTGTCACTTCTTAATGGGGCCATGGAGTGTTCTCTAGCCTCCTCTGGTGTTTCAAAGAACACGTCCACGGTTCCATATTTCTGCCCACGTCTGATGTGGGTTTTTCTTGCCCACACATGTCCCAAAGCATTTTGGATTTGGGACTCGGATGCCCATTCCACTCGGCGCGATTTTACATTAATTGTTCGATACGACACGGTGCATAGGCGCCGATGCTCCATTTTATTAGGTGGGGGGGGGCTGACCCTGTACCCATCTTTCTTTACCATTTTTTTGGCATTTTCTAATTCCTCCTGAGTTACCGTAAATGCTTCGCACTGTTTTGCTACTCTGGAAAAACTCAGGGTGGTTTTTTTAATGTCATTTTTGCTGTTGTTGTTATCGTTATTTTTGTTATTATTAATTTTAGTTTCAGTTGTGGTGGTGGGACGTCAGTGGTATTCGGTGTGGAAGAGTCCATTTTGGTTGAAAACATTTCGACATCACGAGTTGATTTATTTTTTCCTTTTGTTTCTGTTGTCGCGATGGTGGTGGTGGTGGTGGTGGTGGTGGTGGTGGCGGCTTTAACACCTGCAGTCATTGGTAATGGCGGGAAATGAATGTCTGCCTGAGACAAATTTAAAATATTGCTACTGCTTAAATTTTTTGTGTTGGCAAACGTAGTAATATTTACAATGGTGGCGTCGGTGTGAGGTGTTAGTTTGTGAGGAAGGCTCTCAGCTGCTTGGTGCAGAGGTGAATTAGTCATTTTTTTTTCAAATAAATTTTCTGATAATCATAAAAGTTTAAATTTTGGGCACTAGACCCCAATCTTTTTGGGTGTCCTTTACGGAAAAAAATGTATGTGCGCTTATAAACAGTTAACAATAAAATTTTCCATAAATGGCAATTTTTAACAAACGGAAATAACAAACCTTTGCAGAGCTCACGATGATACGATTTACTACGTAGGTCGCCAATAATAATAATAATAATAATAATAATAATAATAATAATTGTCTCAAATTTGAAAAAAAATGTTTAATTCCAATTTTACGGGAATATGTCAACACAAAATATATTAAAAATATATATTAAACATACGAACACAAACTCATAGATACTACATATCAGTAACCACAACGCCACCGCTGCCACCACCCCACCCCATCCATCATTGCTACCACTATCCCATCGTCGTCGCCACCACTCCTTCAATGCTACCGCCACTATTCCCCTGTTAACTTGAGAGAGAAAGGGGAAGGTGGCGGTATCACTAGACAAGGGAGAGGCTAGCAAAAGATATAAATAGATTGACTTAGTGACCTGGCCACCGGCCAAACGTCAACAACTATGGCACTGCTGGCTCCCCCCTTCCTCACCAACAATATAAAAAGCCCCAGCACCATCACCGACATAGCCAACAACAATAACAGGCAACTTCAGCAAAAAGTATATTATATTATTGTAATGCACTGGGTGATTGCTGGCCTTGTGCCTGGAGTGGAGACAATTATTAATAATTTCATTCTTAAGCCACGCAATGCTCACATTAAGGAACCACTCATGATAATAACAATTTTAAAAAACAACAAAAAGAAAACCCCGTGACCAAGAAATACCGGGATGGCGGCCGGCGGGGAATAGCCGTGTCTCTAGGGGAGAACGACCCCTCTAGTCTTGGTTGACACTCGTTCTAGAAGTGGTAACACGAAATGATTACCCCTTGGCGGATAAGGATAAAACGCGACAAAATAAAGTAAATGTCTAATGATAAAATCTCATACCGGATCGGCCGTCACCCGGGTAAAAAAGAAAGGAACCAGACTGGGGTCGAAAAATCAGCTAATGGTTCAAACCTTCCCATCACTTCGGAGCTCCTATCGAAAAATCAGCTAATGGTTCAAACCTTCCCATCACTCCGGAATACTCCTACTGTTGGCCCTCGATGCTCACCACCAAGAAATCCAAAGAAAAAGAGAGAAAAATGGTCAAGGGAAGATAATAAAGATGTCCTTGAGGCTTTCTACACTGCCATGTACTACCCATCAAATACATCGAATACAGAACAGACATATATCAACTGGAAAAAGAAACATCCCGAAAACAGAGGCTATATTGACAGTAACAAACTAGCCAATAGACGAAGAAATATTGTAGGAAAAAAGTTACTAACTGATATAGAAATTGATCAGATCAAGCTATTAGCACAAAGTCAGCGAAGGGAAAATGAAACATGTGTCAGTGAAAACGAGGTAAACTGTAACACTTCGAATCCCAGGGTTGGGGCGGAATCACTGGCAACAGAACAAATTAAAGAAAGGATCGAAAAAGTGGAGGGAGTGCATGCTCAGGATGAAACTCCAAATGAAAATAATGAGATCGTAAATGATAAAGAAATGAATGAGAATGAACTTGCCATCTTGAAGGATGAAATTATGATCGAATGGATGAAAATGAAAGAATCTGACATGGGGCAACGAGACACCCTCCCTAAGATCCAGAACTCCAAACAGAACCAAAAGTTAATACACAAGACTAACATAGTTCTCAAAAACATTATCATCACAAACAAACTAAACATTACTGATTTAAATCATCTCTATTATGCATCGGCTAAAGTCACCACTCACTTATGTGGAGTGAAGATGAAAAAACAAAGGAATTCCCACAAGAAATCTACTTGGAAAGAGAACATCAATCGCCAAATAAACCTTCTCCGATCTGACATAGAAATTTTAACAAACTATAAAGTAGGTGAACATGTTAAACAAACTAAACTTAGAAAATTGAAAAAAAAGTACAGTATAAAATAAACATTTGACATAGACATGCTGATAGAAATAATCAAACAAAAAGTGTCGGCCAAAGCTACTCGTATAAGGCGCTTTGAAAAACGATCTAGATTCTATAAGGACAATAATATGTTCAAAAACAACCAAAGAAACTTCTACAGAAAAATTGGTAAGTCAACAATAACTGCTAAATCAATACCACCCAAGGAGGAAGTGCAAGAATTCTGGGAAAAGATCTGGGCCGAAGAAAAAGTTCATAACATACATGCCCCATGGATAGACAGACAAATGAAAGATACAGCTCACCTTGAGGAACAAACATGGGAAAATATAACAGTTGAACAGTTGCGCTTGGCTCTAAGAAAAACCAGCAAATGGAAATCCCCAGGAAAAGACAAAATACAAAACTTTTGGATAAATGCCTTCACAGAGTCTCATGAGCTGTTAGCCCAACTTTACAATGAAATAGTTAAGGAGCCAGAAAAGATACCATCATGGCTAGTTAACGGCATTACATTCCTGCTTCCTAAGAATGATGAGACAAACAATCCCCAAAATTACAGACCGATAACTTGCTTGACCACAATGTATAAAATTTTAACATCAGTCCTAACTGAATACACATATGACCACCTGATAACAAATGACCTATTTCCCATTGAGCAGAAAGGGTGTAAACGAGGCTCATATGGCTGTAAGGATCAGCTTCTGGTTAACAAAATGATACTGGAAGATTGTCATAATAGACACAAAAATCTATCGATTGCTTGGATAGATTATAAAAAAGCATTCGATAGTTTGCCACACAGTTGGATTGAAAAATGTTTAGAGATTTTCAAAATATCCCCAGTTGTCAGGAGGTTTTTGTCATTCAGTATGAAGACATGGAAAACGACACTCCTTTTGAATAGTGAAACAAAATCACTGGAAGCTGGAGAAGTTAATATTAATTGTGGAATTTTTCAGGGTGACTCTTTATCACCGCTTTTATTCTGCATCGCACTTATACCATTAAGTAAAATGCTCAATGAAACAAAACATGGATATAAAGTCTATGACAAAACCATTAATCACCTGTTCTACATGGATGACCTGAAACTATTTGCAAAAAATGATGAACAATTGCAAGGGCTATTATCCACTGTGGAGCAGTTCAGTGATGACATTAAAATGGAGTTTGGACTAGATAAATGCGCCAAAGCAACGTTCACCAGAGGAAAGCTGCTGAAGAGTTCAGACATTAATCTTGATCGGGGGAACGTGATAAGAGAACTTGATCAAGAAAAAACTTACAAATATCTAGGTGTTTGTGAAGGAGACGGAATCAAGCACTCGACAATGAGGGAAAGGATAAGGAAGGAATGTTACCGCAGAGTAAGAGCAATCTTAAGAACGGAATTGAATGCAAGGAATAGGATCGATGCCATAAACACGCTTGCCATACCAGTAGTAACCTACAGTTACAATGTCATCAACTGGTCAAGCACAGAGATCCGTAGGCTCGATACAAAAATTCGAAAATTCTTAACCATGCACAGAATGCATCACCCTAAGGCAGATATAGATAGAATATATCTCCCTAGGAAAGAAGGAGGACGTGGGTTAATCCAGTTAGACATTGCGTTGAAAACTGCAACAATTGGATTATCTACATATCTAAGGGAATCACATGATTGGATGATCAAACTCGTTTTGAAACACGAAAGCATCAAAAGATCATATTCCATTACAAAAGATGCACAAAGATACAGTAATGGACTACAAATTTCAGAAGTCCCATTTACTGCTGAAATGGAAAACACAGAAAAAGCAAAGCAGGTAAAAGTAACTGCAAAGAAAGAACTGCTACAGAAACTGGCTAAGAAATGGCAAGAAAAGCCTCTGTATGGAAAATACCCAGAGCGAGCTAACAATCCTGATGTTGACAAAACTTTAACCCATCAGTGGTTGGCATCCTCTGGACTGAAATCGGAGACTGAAGGACTGATTATATCGGCACAAGATCAGTGTCTGCCAACAAAAAATTACCAAGCCAACATAATAAAAAATGGATGCAGCCCATTATGCCGTGTATGCAAAAGGCAACCAGAGACCATTGACCATATAATTTCAATGTGCAGTCCTATAGCTCCAATCGAATACCTAAACAGGCATGACAGAGCTGCACAATACATACATTGGATAATGTGTAAGCATTTTGACTTGCCCCATCAAAAGAATTGGTGGGAGCATCAACCATCTCCCATACTTGAAAAAGATCACATCTCAATCTTGTGGGACTTTAGCATCCAAATAGACCGAAAAATAGATGCAAATAGACCTGATATAATATTGAAGGACTTTAAAAAGAGGGTATGCCTGCTAATTGATATGTCCGTTCCAATAGACAAGAATGTATCTATAAAAACATTTGAAAAATTGAGCAAGTATAAGGACCTGGAGATAGAAATTGGAAAAATGTGGAAATTGAGAACTAAAACAATACCAGTGGTTGTAGGCGCTCTGGGAATGATACCTAAGGGGTCTAATGATTACTTATCGCAAATCCCAGGAAACCCGCGTATAGGAGAAATACAAAAGATAGTACTAATGGGAACTGCCCATATACTAAGGAAGATTCTGTCAATATAAGTACATCACAAGTCTAAACACTAAAGATGCATGTGTTAGTGTGTATGTTCTTTTTGAACATGGCGGACCTTGTTGTCTCTTGAGGTCACTGGTTGTGACTTAGTGATAACTCGTATGAACATAAAGCAAGATAAATGCAACTGTAATAATAATAATAATTATGTTTTCTTTATTAACCACAAGGCGGTAGTAGATGACGTACGCGATGTACGCGTTAGCCACCTCCGCTCGACCTTTCAGGGATAGCTTCCTCTCGGCCCATTTCTGGGTGAGAGAAGCCACCCTGCTCGTCACCTCGTCCCAGTTTTTGTCCGTCTGGATGTCCGGACCGAACCAGACCCCTAGCAATTTAACCGTCCGTCCGTCCAGCGCCCGACGACGCTGTTGGACGGCATGGACCCGCCACTCCAGGTGCCGAGCTGCAGGCCCACTGACTTTTCCTGGTTGATCATTGCTCCTGTCACCGCTTCGTATTCTCTTAGTGTAGTGCCGATCGCCTCGATGTGTTTGGCGTTCGACACCACTACAGTGACATCGTCCGCATATGCTGATACGGATCTTCCGCATCCTAGTTCGCGAGGGACGCCCCTCAACGTCTCCAGTTTGTGCAGTAATGGCTCGAGAGTCAATACGTACAAGAGGGACGAGAGGAAACATCCTTGGCGGACCGAGCGCATGATGTTTAACGGTTCCGAAAGGTGACCGTTCACTCTCACCCCAGAGCAGATGTCGCTGTGCATGGCAGCGATCCAGCCTCTGAAGACGTGCCCAAAGCCAGCCGCCCTCAGGACTGCCGCTGGGTAACGATGGTCGACCCTATCGAAGGCTTTCGACTGATCTAAATTCATCAAAGACCCACCCGTGCCAGGTTCCCTAGCTACCCTCTCTACGATGTATCGCATGAGGTGGAGATTCTCGTAGATGGATCTGTCGGGAATGGCGCATGTCTGCGCCTCTCCCACCAGACCACCAATGACAAGCGCCGACCTCTTTGCTAGCACCTTGGCCAAAATCTTGAACTCTGTGTTTAGCAGAGTTATGGGCCTAAAATTTTCTATGTTATCGCCCTTGTTCGGATCCTTTCTCAGCAGCGCCACCGCTCCTCGGCTCACAGGGCTGGGAATTCTCCCATTCTGTTGCCAGCTGCAGTAGACGTCCGCCAAGAGGCCTTCGAACACGTCTGATATTTGTACGTAAAGTTCATGGGGCAGACCATCCAAACCTGGCGATTTACCCCTTGCGCAGCCAGACATTGCCTCCCGTACTTCAGCGGCTGTTATCTACTTTTCGCAACGCTCCGTCTCAGTGGCCGAGAGCCGCGGCAGTCGTCGAGGTAGACACTAAACTCTATCCCTCGATCCGGCCCGCCGCTTCCCCCGAACAGTTGAGCGAAGTGTCGCTGAAAAGCTTCACACATTTGCCCGGGATCGAGTAGCATGCGCCCGTCGTGGTCCACCAAAGACCGGATCGTGGCTTTGTTGCCACGACGCGCCTCCGCCACTCGGGCCCATTGAACGGCTTTCGTCCCCTCGTGTCTGAGAGCACATACCCTAGCTCTGACAACGCAGCCTTCGTGCTTTGCATTCAAGAATTGGTCAAGGGCCAATTTCGCCGCAAGTACGTCGGTCGTGATGCCATTGCAAAGCGACTCGTCTAATTTTCTAACTAATTGTCCCTCTGCTCTATTTTTCTCTATTGCTAAAGCCTTACTAAACCTAATGGACTCTATTCTAATTGCTCTTTTCAGAGCAAACCGCCACTTGTTGTTAACGATGGCGCCCGTCAACGCCCGCTTAACTAGTTCGCTAATCCGGTCTCTGAAGGCCTTGCGCGCTGGTTAGGACGCGTTTAGCTTCCAGTAGCCGGGTCCTCGTCTATGAAGCCTATCTAAGTCAAGCACACAGATCACGAATTTGTGGTCCGTGTAGCTGACTATCTTGAATTGTGGACAGCCTATGCTAGACCTATCTATTTCCCTACAAAATACTCTATCTAGATATGATCTGGATGACCCTATGCGATTTGTCCAAGTCCACATTGGCACATTCGGGAAATCCAATCGGTACCTGTCAGACAGTACAAAACGCCTGAGCAGGTTGGTAAGGTTCTTGCACCCTCCTCCCCTATCCACTAATCCCACACAGTCCCAGCGTGCATCTAAGATCCCGTTCCAGTCACCCACTAACACTAAAGAGCGGGACGTTCTAAGAAAGTCTCCAGACGCCGGAAGAAATCAGGCCGCCCTGCTCCAGTCGGGGCATAGACGGCCACTAGCCTGAAAGCTTGCCCGTCTCCGCTGGTCACGACCAGCGCCAACAACTTACCCTCTGGGTCCAGGAAGATGGCCCGTATGGCGAGATCGAAACCTCTCCGAAAAAGCACAGCATCTCCTTCCCCCGATCCAGGACGGCTGGGAGATGCGTACACATCGTAGCCGCCGAAGATCCGTGCGAAGGCCCGTGCTTCGGAGATTCTGGTCTCGCTGATGGCCACTACATCTATGTTTAGTGACCTGAGGTCATTGAGCAGGTGGCCCTGCTTCCATGACGACCCCAAGCCACGCGCATTTATGCTGCCTATTCTGAGTGAGGTCATGTTGAAATGGAGTGGAAAAGATGGGAAAGACCACTTACCGTACTTTTCGTAGAGGAAGGATGGTTTCTCCATCCATTTTCACTTGATCGTCTGGTGAAGGGACCGTTGAATCGTCCCTTCGGCTGGTCGTCGGCTCTTCTATGAGTATGTCCGAATATACTCTCCGGTTGAGAGTTCCTCCTAGGTCTCTGAAATCACCAACTGCGTTGGGGAATTTCGTTTTAATGTTTGTGTATTGTTTCTGTGCTAATTTTACCAGTCTTATGTTCGTTGGCATTTTGATTGGTGCTGGTATTATGTAGTCGTGCTGTGAAATGTCTGTGTGTTCAATTATGTAAGTCATTAGTTTCATGTTGTGTGTATTTATTGCCGTGCATTTGTTTTTCTGGGGGTGAGGTGTGGTTCTGCTATTTTCTTTGTCGTTGTTGCTGGGTGTGTGTGTTTTGTTGTTGTGTTTGCGATGTTGGTGCTTGTGGTGGTGGTGTTGAAGGTGTTGTTGTTGTTGGCGGTGGGGTTGTCGCCGGTGGTGATGGTGGTCCTAGTGTGGGTGGTGATGGTGTTGGTGGTGTTGCTGCTGTGAGTCTCTTTGCAGTAGCCTTTACCCTTTTTTCATTTCTTTCCTCCCTTTTCGAAGGCGACGATGCGCTGCTTCAGCGTTTGTGCCTTCTTGGGACCTTTTGCCATCCCTCTCCCACCTCACACTCCATGTCTGACTCTGTGAGGTCGGGGAGGGGTACCAGCTCCACTCTTTCACTTGTTGTTGTTGGTGATGTTTGCAGTGGAGTCTCTGTTGCATCTGCATTTGGTATTACTCTTGTTGTTGTTAATACTTCCACTGCTGCTGCTGTTCTTGATTTCCGTGGCGTGAGTATGGGTGCCACGGACCTATCGTTCCTGGTTGCCGCTTGTCCTATTGCTGGTAGCCGTGGAGCCGGTTTCGGAAGGAGGGGGTTTTCTCCTTTCTCAGGGTCTTCTCGTTGCAGAAGTCCCTGAGGTAAGTCTTCGATCCACAGCGAAAGCATTTCGGGCGTTTGCCCTCAACACTTATGGGCAATTGAGTGCCGTTATCGAAGTCTATCACATCCGGGATAGCTTCGATGCACTCCTGGTTGGTTTGGATTAACATCTCAATGGAGGTGCCGACCCAATCTTCTCTTACTTTTTTCTGTACTTGCAGTACAGTTGTTTTGTTCTCGATTCCGACGAGGACAGACGCGGCCAGCCAAGAAGGGGCCATCCCGGGGGGATGGGGGGGGGGGGGTCAGTTTGACCCTCACAAATTTTTGCCCGCAGTAGGAGAGCACCAACACCATTTCCTCTCTCCTTAGGGTCACTAAGGATTGAGCCTTTGCCTCCTGGGGTGTGGCTAAAAGCACGTCTGCGGTGGCATATTTCTTGCCTCGGGTGATGTGCGTTGTCCGCTGCCACACATACCCTTAGGCTTTTTGTATTTGAGCCTCTGTGGCTCTTTCAACCCTACGGGATTTTGTGCTTACTGTACGGTACGTGACCGTACAGTGCTGTTGGGTTTCGAAATATTTTTCGGCTGCCTTCCAGATTGCTCGGTGTCCGGTTTTCGTCACCATCTTCTTCGCTTCCTCTAATTCCTCATTTGTTATGAGGATGGTTTCCAGGTTCTTTGCGATACCTGCAAACGAGATTGGTTTTTCTTTGCTGTTGTTGTTGTTGTTGTTGTTGTCGTCAGAGCTGCTGTTACTTTTGTTGTTGCTGCAGGTACTACGACTACTGCCGCCGCCGCTGTTGCTGTGGTTGTTGTTGTCGTTGCTGCTGCTGTTGTTGTTGTTGTTGTTGCTGCTAATGCTGTTTTTGTTTATGCTGTTGCGGATGCAACTGTTGTTTTCCTTGTCACTGCTGCTGCTGCTGCTGTTATTACGGCTGCTACTGCTATTATTTATGACGTCAGACGAATGAAATGGGTTTTCGTATTTCCCGCACACATTTTTCGTCGTTGTCGTCGTCGTCGTGGAGAAATGTTGCACGCTTTCTACGTGATTTTTCTTTACTGGCGTCGCTTGCGAAAGAGAAGGGAGGGAGAGAGACACATTTAGAGAAGGGAGGGAGAGAGACAATCTTCTCTCTGCTGTAGTGACGATTGAGGAAGAAGAAGACGGAATGAGTGGGAGTGACCTATGAAAATTCTTTTTCGTAGCCATGTTTTTTTTTGTTTAAAATAAATATTGGGCACAAAACGCCAATAAGCGGTTATTTAACCCCGAAGGGCTAAATAACGGGCAGAAAGACCCCTCTCACGAGGAGGAGGGTGTTTTTGTCTACAATTTGGTTGAAGTTTTAAACAATTTACAATTGTTATAGCGGTCAAAATTTACAATACCTTACAGAGCCGAGCCTCCGTCAACCATAGCATTCAAGAAGAAGAAGAAGAAGAAGAAGAAGAAGAAGAAGAAGAAGAAGAAGAAGAAGAAGAAGTTACAGCTCTCGCATCGCTCCATCATAGTCAGCCTATGGACTTTTCAGCACATTCTATTATATACCATAATATATCTTATATATATATAGATTGGTGTTTGTGTGTGTATATATAAAATAAGTATATATAAGATAAGAAATGGAATAAAAAATCTCGTTTGGTGCAGATTTTACATTATTAGGAATAAGATATCTATCTGCCTTACAGAACACTTCTTCTATATTTCGGAAACTCTCCCTCCTCATCATCTAAGAGAATCAATGGTTGAGGGAGAGAGAATGTCGTCTTCGTCGTCGTAATGTTGTTGTTGTAAAATATTTTATAGAAAATAAACTGATATATTCAGCTCTGTTGTGACAGCCTTTCAGATACTATAGATTATTTTCCTGAAGGCGTATTATTGTTCCTTTGAATATAGTGTTAGTGATAAAGATATATATATATATATGTATGTGTGTGTGTGTGTATGCATATATGTATGCATGCATGATTTTATATATATATATATATATATATATATATATATATTTAGGAAAATGTTTGACCCCGACGGCAGAGCTCAAGCCGTTTCGACGGCTATTTCTGGAGTCCAGAAACGGCTTGAGCTCTGCTGTCGTGGTCATACATTTTCCTATTACCCACTCTACTACCCTAAGTATTGAGTACTCTGGTGCGTTATGGTCCATCTGGTTCCTTACCACAACCCTTTCGTTATATGTATATAACATGCAGTTTAATGCTGGCAAATTCCAAGCCCTACAATACAAACCTGCAAACACAAATATAGTGGAACACAGCTACACAGGACCAGGAGGGACCGATATCCCCGTGTCAAAATCGATACGAGACCTGGGCATAGACATGAGCGATGATGCATCTTTTTTCTTCACGCATCATGAAAGTGGCGACAATGTGCAGACGACTCGCTGGCTGGATCTTGAGGACTTTCCGGACAAGATATCGAGACACCATGTTGA
>OZ024746.1:49253956-49281456 GCA_964016885.1 Eledone cirrhosa
GTATCTGTAATAAAGAACGCGTAACCAGGGAATACTACACCCGATTAAGAAAGATCTGGTCATCGGAACTCTCTGCGCAAAACAAAACAGTGGCTCACAATGTGTTTGCTGTGCCTGTCCTAACACCAACGTTTGGAATACTCAATTGGACGATAGATGAAATTCGAGCAGTTGATGTTGGAACTCGAAAAATACTGAACAACACCGGAAACTTCCACATCAACAATGATGTAGACCGCCTTTACTTGAAACGTAAGCAGGGAGGCAGAGGCCTAACATCAGTCCAGACAACATTTGAATGTCGCATCATATCTCTCCGACAAGATCTACGAACCTCGAAGCGTAGGAGCCCGCTTCTCGAGCAAGTCTATCTGCATGAAACAGATAAGATCATGAGAGTTGGGAAGGAACTCCTTGAGAGATATTCCCTGTGTGATAATCAAAAACTCACACCCAGGGATGTCGCTCAGCAGTATCGCAGTGAATCCATGGATGATAAACTGCATGCCTATCAGCAAAAAATCATGCATGGATATGTTGCCAGGAAGCTCCAAAGTGAGAGTAATATAGATAAGAAAAGTAGTCTATCTTGGACCAACAACCGATTTATTGGCTCCCACTTTGAAGGATACGCTTTTGCAATCCAAGAACAGGAGATTAGCACGAAATACCTGATTCACAAAAGAGATAGGGATGCACCTAGATGTGATAACAAGTGCAGACTCTGCAGAACTAACATCGAGGATATCACCCATGTCATCAGCAGCTGCCCAAAGATGTCATCGCGGTACTATCTACCTATGAGGCATGATGTAGTGTCCAAAACACTGTACAATGCAGTTCGTAAAAAAAATAGCCCCGATAATAAACACATTAAAAGCTACAACAATGTGGAAGACATCCATGTACATAATATGAAAGAGTACTGGTGGAATGTTTCAATAAAATGCAGGCATAACAGACCAGATATTATGATATGGGACAGGGAGAAGAAAACATGCACAGTAGTGGAAATTAGCTGCCCAGCAGATGCCAATATAATATCAAAGATTAGTGAAAAGGAGAATATTTATGCAGAACTGATGAGAAATCTGCAGATACTCCACACTGATTACACCTTCAGATTTATGCCTGTGATTATTGGGACACTGGGATATGTTAGTAACTGCCTCAATACAAATCTTGAGAAGCTAGGCTTCACAGGAATAGAAAGAACACAATTAGTTAGAAAATTACAAGTACAATCCATTAATGAAACAGTAAAAATATGTAAAACATTCCAAAAATTTGGCATCTAATAACTGCATATACACATGTACAGATACAAAGCATATACACATGCACACATACAACTCAAAACATACACATACACACATACAATAACATCCATATCTACACATGCATGCATACATACATATCTACCTAGTTGATGTTGTGTAAATTCCAATGAGAGAGTCTTGTGTCTATGTTAGAAACCGACTCTCTCTCTATTGGTAAAATTTTGTGAAATTATAAAACCAGAAGAACATACATACATGGTGGCTGCCAACTCGTTTTCGAGTACGGCCACTACTTTATATCCATGTAGGAGAACTCCTACCGATGCGCTGAACGAGTGTGACTTTTTAGTCCAGCCAGCTACCTGAAAACTCTGGTACAAACACTACACATGTGACAAATATTGACACATAGTGCTGGGCCCATGATACGATGTGATAACAAGTGCAGAGAGATCTCCAGATATAAAGCAATGCCTGTGTCGTGAAGCTTTTATAGTGAGCAAAGGTACTGCACAAAGCCAGTCCCACTCTCTTAACCAAGATGATATTTACCAAAAAGAAGAACAAGTCAACATCATTGGATACCATCAGAGTTGCAGGTGTTATATCAGAGTTTTCCTTCTCCTAGAATTCTGCCTTGACAAAGGCTAAGGGGTCATCTCTCCCGGTGATTTTGGATGGCCATACATACATACATACATACATACATACATACATACATACATACATACATAAAAAGAGCGAGAACTACATATAAATTCATTTATCTATCTGAACAACCTAAAGTTAATTAATTCAAGCGAGAAAATTAACTACATTAAATGACTATATATAGCTATTACTTGTATTTCTCTCCAAGGACTGACCAATGATAGAATACAATTTTCTATCAGTGATGAAGACAATTCAACTAGATGGAAAACTGATGTAGCAGCAATATTTCCTTGTCCACAGAGGGAAAGAAAGGTACATTGTTTTCTAATTGTTGCAATACAACTATTTCTATGTTGTGCTGCGTACATAATTCATGAATTTTAATAAGTCACCAACATAGCACTATTTAGCAAATCGAACTAATCTGTAAAGCAAACTCACTACATTTAATAACATATATTTATTTGCTATATTTCTCTTTGTGCGAATTTGATTGTTCTATTTCTGTTATAAATGTTTAAAACCATCAGCTAGATTTTTTTTTTTTTTTTTTTGTCCATTGAGACAGAAAAATTGCAACTGTAATAATACAGCGACTGTTGCCGTGTGTTTTTGAAAACGATTCACCTTGATGTCCACAACAGCAGACCTGTCAAATCTCCCCTTCTGACGGAGGGATCTCCCCATTTTGGTTCATTTCTCCCTGTTTCGCCGTTTTTGTGAAAATGAGTATAGCTTTCATTATGTAAAATCTCCCTATTTTGCCTCCTTTCTCCCAATTTATTGGTACTGTTTTTCGTGGTACTCTCCGTTTGGGTTTTTAGAGGTTGGCTGGCCTGCTACAGATATAGCAGAGGATGAAGGTTGCTTATGCATAATGAATTAATGCCCGTTTTGCAATTCTAAATTCATAGACGTATGTAAGGCTTTTATATTACTTTCTTTAGACCAATGTATAGTAATGATATTTTTTCATTATCTCAAAGAGAGACTGCTACAATTGTATACCTTGCGAATCAATTTTGAAACGTTCACGTTGTTTCTTGACATTCCATTTAACCATTATATAAGGACCTTTTAGGTTTTTTTAAAATGGGTGTGAGGAAGGAAAGAGGTTGTCGAAAATGTTTGCTATAGAGTGACTACATATACTAAAGAAAACTAAGGTCACATATTTGGGTGTTTAGACATGGCCACCGACATGATATGTATCCCTGTGTGGAATTTTAAATCAAAATGCTGAAATGGAAAAGATATCGCAGGCAAATCGTCTGCTACTCTAACAACTGATAGTTTCTATTACCAGCTCCGAAATTATGGAAAACAAATTTAGCCTCGGCAGGATTTGAACTTAGAATACAGAAAGCAAGAAAGACACTTTCACCTGAAATATAGAAACAATAACACTCTAACCCGAACGCCATAGATATATTATGTCTGATAGAAGAATTGAGGGTGGTCACGACTGGAATAACTCTGATTAGAGTCCTGCTCTATCGCAGCTGACTTGCAATTAACGACAAACATAACTACAGCTTACAGCACCATTATTAGATCTATCTGCAAGAAACTGCGGAAACATTTACTTGTGTGCTCTGTCAACCAGAGGCAAGAGCTACAATTATCTATTGTTAATGAATAGCATTGACGTTGTAACACACTGATAATGAGTCGATGCACGAACTGCATGAAAATTATTATTGAATGCTTCTAACGGAAGATGGCCGGATGAATAGACAGAGAGATGATTCATTTCAAAAAGATCACGCATAATTCAAAGTCAATCAGTCAATCATTACTGAACTCTCTAGCGTATTCCTTGCTATCTCTGTCTCTTTGTTTCTTGCTCCTCTCTCTCTATCCCCCACTCCCCATTTCTCTCTCTCTCTCTCTACCTATATCTCTATCTATCTATCTATCTTTATCTCTATCTATCTCATTCTTTCTTTCGTTATCTATGTCTATATGTATCACACGTTCTAATTCTGCAAGGATTTTCTTAGTTCCTTCAATCTTTTTATTTGCTGTCTTTCTATGTATTTTCTTCTCTACCTGTAAATCTTCCTTCTTATATATGTGGGCGGGGGTTGCGGGTATGTATGAATGTTTGTGAATGAACAATTATCTTCGACTCAGCGGAATTACCAATGATGTATGCATGTGTGCGTCTTTTGAGAGACAGACAAACAGACAGATCGATAGATAGATTATATGTAGCTATCGAATCAAGGACAACCCTCTAAGGCCCTGTAGCGAAAAACTACTTTGTAACAAAAACAATGACATTATATATTGGTGGATTGGCAGTATCGGTAGGGTGTCAGACGCAATGCTTTGCAGCAAATAGTTACGGCCCTTTATGGTCTGAGTTCAAATCCCGCCGAGCTTAACTTTGCCTTTCATCCTTACGAGGTCGATAAGGTGAAGTGTAACTGGATCGGGTGGGTTGCCTTTCTTCGGAATTGGACACATTCTTGCTTGTTTCCAAAGACCTACAAGGAAATATCCATGAATATATATATATAATTAAAGTTTTCGCTCTGACATAGCTGTATACATATAAGTATGTGAATTTTGTATATCTAATGATATACGGTATGTTTACGAATAAATATTTTGAAAGCCCTTTAGCTATGAATACAGAAAAGCTGACGGCTGACGCCATCCATCGAATTCCAGCAAAAACAGTAGGGGTTATTTTCGTCTGTTTCAAATTCCAGAGAGCAAGGCAGGGGAAGCACTGTCCTGATGACGGCCGTAAGCCAGAAACGCATCGACAGTTATCCTCTACTACTTTTGCTGGAATCCGCTGTGTGTAAAGCCTCAGCAAATGAACCTATTTACTGACAACTACTGTCACACTAATAAACTTATAATGGGCTTATTTAGATTAGTGTGTAGCATAGCAACAACCAAGAAACACTTTAACGACCGATGGCAACATCTTTTTTTTTTTTTGCTTCAAATAGAAATAGTCTTCACCTTATTTTATTTATATATATATATATATATATATATATATATATATATATATATATATATAGAGAGAGAGAGAGAGAGAGAGAGAGAGAGAGAGAGAGAGTGAGAGAGAGAGAGAGGGAGATAAGATCCCGTTAAGGGTGAAAGCAGCGATTCTTTGCTTAAACTTTAATGTTATTTTATTATATATATATATATATATATTACCCACTCTACTACCATGGTCCATCTGGTTCCTTACCACACTTCCTTCGTTATATATATATATATATATATATATATATATATATAAGTATGTACACGTACATACATATATGTATACCGACGTACAGTAGTATGTATATATATATATACATACATGCACACATATATATGCACGTATGGATTCACCGAACATTTATTATAATGCTCGGTGTGTTTGTAAACAAACATCCCGTATTAAGCCGTAGTGTCTAGCAACCATCGTTGCTCGTTTGTTCAACACTGACAAAGGAACGCTGTACTAGTTTCAAGCTTGTTAGCTATCGTCAGCAACGTATACCTTCCTGCTAGATTGTTGAACGTATATACTTACCTTATGCATATTAACGGCTGAGTAGCCCAATTTGCATATCGAGTGGGTTAATCGGCCGGGTGCACCGAAAACGATAAACGGAAAAATGAAACGATAGAGCATTATAATAAATGTTCGGTGAATCCATACGTGCATATATATATGTGTGCATGTATGTATATATATATATACATACTACTGTACGTCTGTATACATATATGTATGTACGTGTACATACTTATATTTAAGTAACAGCCGTACTAAGAGTGGGAAATGAAATATCGTTTCATTTTTTCCGTTTATATATATATATTGTAAATAGTGTCCTCCGTCGACTAAGCTCACTCCGTTTGGACGGCGAGTTGATAACTATTTTCCCAAGTATCGCGTACTTAGCTGAACAGAGTCTTACCTTACTAGTCTAAATTGGTAGCTCCCAACCTACACATACTTATATATACATATATATATATATATATATGTGTGTGTGTGTATGTGTGTGTGTGGGGGGGGGGGGTTAGAAAAGTATGTCTGTGTGCATACAGATCTACAACACGTCAGCATTTTCAGATATATAACACCATATGTCATTTGTTTTGAATCCTCAACGAAAATTTCTTGATGTGAATTTATTCAAGTGTAAATCAACTCTTAACATTGACTGCAGACTTTCTTATGTGTGTGTGCTTATCTATTTGGTAAAACGAAGGCACCTACATGCACACACACGCACTTACACAAACCCATATTCGTATATAGTGAAATATATACAAATATAATATGGTGGTGTACATGAATGGTGTACATACGCGTATCCAGTAGAAAGATATACACGTGGATGAATACACGAGAGCATTACACTCTCAAACACACACTCATACACACACACACACACACACACACACACAAACACACACAAACAAACACACACTCACACACACATGTATATATATATATATATATATATATATATACATATTTGTATGTATATGAATATATATATATCATATATATTTGTATGTGTGTGTGCATCAGGGTGCTCACATTTATAAGTCTCTACATATTTTATATGAACATTTGTTTTTATATTGGAGAAGAGGAAAGGCAGTCCATCAAACAGACAGAAGGAGTCATTGTAAAGATAGATAGATGCTTTAGTATTGGAACCTTCTAATATGAATTATTTTCATGTCATTTAATTCTTCTTTCTTGCTCATTTTTTATTTCTATCATAATGTCGATATCTGCTAAGTAAACTAAACTTCACACCATGTGAACCTTGTTCCTGACTCAGTTCCCTTTAACAAGGCGACCATTTGACCTCTCTTGCTCCACATCAATTTTTAAGCTGCATTTCATATGAACTACTACTTTATATGTCTTCAGCTTCACTTAGGCAGTAGCAAGTTCCTTGTATCTTCCTGTTTAACTGTAGATACCGGAATTAAACACCATTATTCAGCAGTGGAAGTATTTGCATACATTATATATGTTGATAAGATATTCTTCAGCATTGCCTATATCATTTAGTCTTCTATTTTATTACGGCTGTAACATATCCCAGCGTGTATGATGTCAATATAACTAAAATCAATAACATGTGAGCGGCAAAAATAGTTGTTGTTGTTTAACCCAAGGTCAGCCGTGATAGAGAAACTAAAAATCGAAGACAGTCTTGCCATGACAATTCCGTTTTCCTTCTTTGTTTTCATTCAGATTCATGCTTTCTTTTCTTTTTTATGTGGTAACATATACTTATCATAGGAGTGTGCTATTTCAAGCCAATTCAACTAATCAATATTTTTAGAGCTAGTAGCAGTCAACAAGAGTATCGTACTAAATACATTTGTTCGTGTATGGTAGATCCTGTGTCGGTTTGATGATGTTCGATCAACAGAAAGCCGTACTCGTTAAATTGACGTCTACCTGGCTGAGTATTCCACAGACAATTGTACACGCAACGTAATTCACAGGTCGAATCAAAGTGTGTGACCAGACTGAACCTTTGAAATATAAGTATAATCCCACCAATGAGCTTCCATAAAGTTCCGTCTACCCAGTTTCACTCATGAGACTTGGTTCATCCTGTGCCTTGGATTCGAACCTCCTCTCATGTTTTAAAATATTATATAGGTGATTAGATGAAGGTGTGGTCGCTATCTAGCAATTGAAAAAGAGGCTTTGGGTTCGTAATACGTATTGTTATTTTCACAAATGTTTATTTATAATTTTCTGGACTGAGTTATTTGGTAGTTATATAATTTAGTTAGAGTCAGGTTATAGTCGTTAGTAGCGAGATATGAATCATACTTTCGGCTATATATCCATCACTCAACCTTTGTTAGGTATAGTAATGTCGATGGTAGCATAATTAGTGTTGTTAAAATTACACTCGTAGTGATCATTAGATTAATAATAATCAATTCAGGTTTTCAAAATGTCATGGGAGACAACCCCGAAATTTTAATTACTTAAATGGAATAAGAAAACAGAATGTCAGCAATTTCGCGTGGTATGGTCAGATCTTTTCAGTATGGGGACAGCTTTAGACAAGTTTCTATATTATTAGACGTCCTCATCGAAAGATATGTTCTGCCTTTAATGATTAGAGTTAACTACAGAGAAATGTCATTGTTTTTCACTGAGTACATTGGGTTATTACAGATTTTGCAATTTGATATTCGTATCATGCAGGGTGTAGTTCTAGGTAATTTTCCATTGGCACTTATACATATGGGCTTCGTAGATACACGCAGATGACTACACACATGCATGCACACACACACACATTCACACACATACACACACACACACATATATATATATATATATATATATATATAGAGAGAGAGAGAGAGAGAGAGAGAGAGGGGGGGGGGGAGATACATATACATATATAAAGGGAGAGGGGAAGGACAAAGAGAGAGAGAGACAACGTTAGACTGACGCAGCAAATTTATGTACATATATATCTATATATATATGTGTGTGTGTATGTCTGTGTGTGCGTGTGTGCGCGTGTGTGCGCGTGTGTGCGCGTGTGTGAATGTGTGTGAGTGTGTCCATGTGTGTGCCATCATGACCCAGTGTCTGGTTGTGTGCGTGTATGTGAAAATATGTTTCCAAGTGGAAACAAATGTGTGTGTATTCACTCCCGTATTTTTGTATGATAATGAGTGATGTTTATATATTTATAGAGACATGATAACATGTGTGTTCTTTATCCACGTTTAAGAATACAGCTTGCGAATATCGATCACATGGAAATTAAATGTTCACAACGAAATTAAATGTTCATTCATAATATCTCATGGTGATATTGATCTCGTATTAAGACATATGCTAAGTTGTCTAATGAAGTAGACACTAGGAAATTATTCATTTAACGTGAGAAGTCTGGCGAATAGATAGCATGTCATATTTTGCCCACACACAAAGACAGACCAAGCACTTCGTAAGTTTACACTAAAGATCAGGCAATATATTCATTACAGAGAATATTTCGATCTTTTCAATTATTTGTTGTTGTTCTTGATGTTTAGCTACAGATTCAATGTATTCTAGAAGAGCTATGATAAAAAACATTTTGGTTGCGATTACTTCGTTCTATTTTTCTCTTCTATTTAAAAAGAGATACATTAGACAATGCAGCGCCCGGTGCGTCTCGGGCACCTTTTACCATAAGTCTTTCTTGATCAAGGATGAACTGTGATGAAACAATAAACACATGAACAGTCTATTAAATATGTCATTCCTAAAGAATTCATTTCTTTTTCTACTTACTTAGGGACCCAGTCCTTAATATTTCGGCATTTGCGCTGAATATAATGTTTCGCTGAGTAGGCCAGAATAATATCTAAATATATTTATAAAGTACTTACCAGAAAAATGAAAATTATATTAGATCTCAAATAGTATCGTTCATTCAAGTTTATTTCCAGCTAGAATTTTAATAATCATTGAACTAAATATATTAACACTAACTTAATTTTTATTTTTTCATGCGGCTAGCGTTTGAATTATTTAAAGTTTGAGCATTTCCTTTTTCCTGTAATATGAACAGTTTTTGTGTATTTATTTAGTAATCCAATCATCACTAATTTATGCATCAAATATCTGATTAGAAGTGAACCAAAACCTGACCGGAGATTTCTCCTGTGCTTACATAAACAAAGTCGACATAATATTAAACATTATTTTTACTCAAGTGCATAATTATTCCTAGTTAGCAGCTTTTAAATGGTTTAAACTATGTTAACGCTCACTTAACTATTCTTGGATTCATACCTTGCTAGTTAATGATCAGTAAATTGAATATTTTAATATATAATCTTGTACATTTGCTTTGTGGTTCTTTCATCACTCTGTCGGTTGGTACTGCATAATCTATTCCATTGAAATTTGCCCGGAGTTTTCTTCGTGCTTGTCTGAAAATTGAAAATAATAGTAATCATTTCCAATACATATTTTTTTTTTTTTACTTTTACATATTCCATACATAAATACAGCAGTGTTGACATGTTGTCCGACAATGCTGCATGACCACCATATGTTAATTCATATTACTAAACATGTGAAGTAACAAAATCTTTGTCGAAAAGCTTGTGTTAAATTTTGTAGTTGAAATATAACTTCAACTGAATTTACATTGTATTACTTGGCTGGAAAACGAGTCAGAAGTTCTTTTAATCAAATATCTTCCATACAAAAAGTAAATGAATCCAATGGTGAGTTTCACAATCACCTTACACAACGGTAACCTATTGTGATGTGTAGCTGATTTTTACTTCGTACTGTAGCTTGTTGACACCACCATGTTTACGACAATAAAATATAATTCCATTACATCCGTTGCTGGTCTCTAAATAGACTGATAATGGCTACCAGAATTTCACATACATCTAAATTTCTTGACTTGAAAGAATGTTTATTCACTTCATTGAATGCTTCTCATTAATGAAAACAGAATGTTCAAAAATGGCATCTTCAGATGTTGATCACCATTCTGTTCTTCTCACGAAAATACACCTTTGAGTACACGCTAACGACATGTATGTTACACATATAAGAATTACATAATGATACTAATATAAACAGAAAAATAACAAAAACGGATTATAATAAAATGTTAAAGAAAAGGAAAGAAAATAAGAAAGGAAGAATAAAAATTAGTAAATCAATAAATAGGAAAGGTATATGAAAGAAAAGCTGTACCGAAAACTGTAACAAATACTGTAACAATGAACGGTTGGTATCTAAAATATACGATGAAAAGTCATATATAGTTCAAGAAATAATTTGAATATAATACTAATAGAATGAGGGTTGCATAGATTGAGGAGCAAATTGACTGACAGTCTGGTATGATTTGTTGTCTAGCAGATATATTGAAAATATTCAGAAAGGTTGAGAAATTAATCAAAAAGTAAATATGAATAGAGAATGAGATTGTAATGGCTTAGTAACAATAGCTATGGGTATGGTAAAACCCAATTTCATTGAAGTTAGTTACTGTGAGAATGCCACGACAAAAAGCTATTATGAACTACCAGATTGAAAAGCTATTAGATCAGTGATGGAAAAAAAGTCACCTACTTTATTGATGTCTGTTATGCTGAATGAATTATATTACTGGTTTCAGTCGTTGGAGAGTAACCATACTGACTTCTTCTTCTTATTATTATTATTATTATTATTATTATTATTATTATTATTATTATTATTCTACAGCAACAGTGTATTCAGCCTGGTACAGATACTTATTTTATCGCTCTATATTTAATGCAATATAATATTACACTTTACTCTTTTACCTATTCCTGCCATCCGCCTGAGGCCATGCTGGATATATATATATATATATAGTTAGAGAAGCAAAAAATTGCTTATTGTGATCCAGTTCTTGGTTAAGAAAGCCAGTTTCATGGATGGTTTCAACGTACGGTTAGGGGTAACTCCACAAGTTTGTAAGAATTCCGTTCGATCTTGGAGTATAAAGTATAAAAGAGGAAACACAGGTAAGCATTAAGAGAAGGATTTTATCCAGGTATTTACGACCGTTTCATTGGTAAGTGCAACCTTATATTGCTATACTGCCGATAGCAGCCACTCAATTATAATTGTTGTTCACAGTCCAAATTTTCAATTATAATTGAGTGGCTGCTAATTGCAGTATGGCAATATAAGGTTGCACTTACCAATGAAACGGACTTAAATACCTGGATAAAATCCTTCTCTTAATGCTTACCTGTGTTTGTTTTCTCTTTTATAATATATTTCTCACTAAATATTAAAACCCACATTGCTAAACTATTCTTTAATGCTCTTGACAAACGCTTCCCTAGAACACATAAATATCACTCAATTTTTAATAGACATACTATAAAATTAACTTACTCGTCCACCAAAAATTTAGCACAAAATATTAACAGAATAAATAATAGGAATTTAAAACCTAACCAAAATACCAATAATAACCCAAACAATATTCAATTAAATAACTGTAACTGTAGAAATAAATCTAAATGTCCGTTAAATAACAATTGCTTAGTTAAAAATATAATATACAATTGTAATGTTAAAACTAACTCAAATTCTTTCAACTATGTTGGTTCCACCTCGACAGAATTTAAACTTCGCTTCAATAATCATAAGAATTCTTTCACAGATCCAAACAAAAAATCTTCAACCTCACTATCAAGCTTACTCTGGCAACTTAAACGTGATAACGTTGGGTATTCGATATTTTGGAATATTGTGTCAAGAGGGATTCCTTTTAATTCCTCATCTGAGACATGTGATCTCTGTGTGGAGGAGGTATTCTTTATATTAAAATCCAAAAATTCCCTTAATCTAAGGAGCAATTTATTCAGTTGTTGCAGACATAGATTGAACTCAACGTTTAAATATAAATATAAATTTAAAATGTAGTATAATTAATTAAGAAATTTAATTAATGTATGAAACCTGACGATAAATCTTTCGATTCCTTCAAGTTTTTCTTTTAAACCTTCTTCATAAATATAAACAAATGATGTAATTAAACTACTCTAAAATGTAGATGCTCCCAATGTATTAAATAAATTTTACGCAAGATAAATTTCTATACTAAATATAAGAGCATCCGTAGAACCACAGGGTCTTCTAAATCCTTTAAATGATTTTTGTTAAATAATTTTTGGTTTTTATTTGCTTTTTGATTCTGATTGCTTCTAAAGAACTTGGCAATATATTGTCTGGAAAATTGGAAGGATAGATTTCTGTGGTAAATATATGAAGCATACTGGGTTTTTTGTGGCTTGAGATGCCCTAGGGTGTGTTGAAAATATTTTAACGTTTTGATGTTTCTGTGCTGATATATTGATATCTGGTTGTTTCTGTGCAAAGGCCATATGTATTAATATGCATATGGAATGATTACAGAGTATATTTTATCTGTTCATGTGCCTGTATGTGTGCATAGAGATGCTAGAACACTCACGCAGATGTCTTATACATACATATATATGTATATATATGTGTAGGTATAGTTCTGTATATGTTACAGATATGCATAATATTATATACATGAACGATGATCATTTGTGTAAGGGCATGAATACTAATCGTTTATTTTTTATGTATATATATAGTGAAATCTTTTATGACACAAGAAAAATTTTTTTTGTGAAACAAGAAATTAAAGAGTTGATCACGTAAAGTCATGTGTATGTCTATTTTATCAACTAGAGCTTGACATGACTTTCTCTTTCTCTTTTTCTTTTCTTTTTTCAGAAAGTGCATATGCATGTGTATGTATATATCTCCGTATTTTTATAAATAGGGTAATTTCTTTTGAAGATTTATCTCATTTTTTTTGAAGATTTATCTCAGTTTTTGGTACATTGACCTCAGAGATTTAAACTAAACATATGGTCATTATTGAGCAAAATTATTTTCACACATTATATATCTATGTCTCATTCATGAATATTGATATTTACATTATATTACCCAGTTCATATGAATTGATAATTCAAATTGATAGGACATGACGTAAAGATGTAACTCTATCATCCCTCTCTCTAGATATAGCTCTTTCTTCCCTTCTCTCTGTATATATGATGAAGTTTATGTATCTGTCGTTTTGACTTTGCCTCTCATGTTTCTCTTTTACTTCTCTCTTGATTTTCACCTCCCCCTATATAATTATTATTATTTTTTTTCTCCCTCTTTCTTTTCAGTCTGTCTCTTCTCTAACTGTGCTTAACACTATAACTAAATAATTACCGTACTCCCTCCCTCTTAAATCTCTCAATTTGTATGATGAATTATTATTATTCATCTGTTGCCTTCGGTTGTCTCTCTTTTTTTACCTCCTCCCTCTTTCTCACTCCCCTATTTCTCTCTATTTCTCTCTGTTTTTCTTTACATACATTTCTTCTTTTTCTCCGTCTTTATTTGTAACTGTGATTAACACTTAATATTTATAAACACTTCACTACCAAGCCAGCCTCCTACCTTAATGGTCGTTATATTTATGGTACGTCAAAATTATTTATAAAACTGGTTATATATTGTATTTTGTCTGACGAAGGCATGCCATATTTTTAATATGGTATCCCTGAAATATGTATAATGAAATAAATATGGTTTTATAAATATAGTTTCCATTTGTTTAATATCGTATATATATATATATATATATATATATATATATATATATATATATATATATATACAGGGTGTCCACTTCAACAGTATTCTAATAAATATTGCTTGTACAAGTAATCAAAGTATGTATACATTTATTGGAGACACCCTGTATATATATATATATATATATATATATATATATATATATATATATATATATAAAAAGTATAGAAATTATTGTGAGCGTGAAGCCAACAGTAATATATATATATATAAATTTACCACCCACTACTCACACACACACACACACACAAACACACACACACACACACACACACACACATATATATATATATATATATATATATATATAACGGAAGAAATGTGGTAAGGAACCAGGTGGACCATAACGCACCAAAGTACTCAATACTTAGGGTAGTAGAGTGGGTAATAGGAACGAGTAGGACCCCGACGGCTGAGCTCAAGCCGTTTCGACGGCTAATTCTGGACTAAATGAAAATTTTTATCCTGGTATTTGAATAGCCGAGTTTCTCAAGGGGGTAATTCCATATATGGCCAAAGTGATTGTCACAGGGATTGGTCAAAAGTTTGTAGTTGAGACATAATAATTCTATGATGGCAATTAGTGGAGGGAAGGGGTAGGTAAACCTGCCAGTAGGAGAAAGGGGGAGAGGGGGTGGAGGAGACCCAATCCTGCGTTGATAGTGCCGGCTACAGCTGGGCGTGAGGTCAAAGAAGATACTAGGGAGGGGGAGGGGGAGGAAGTCGAAACAGTAAGTAGAACAGTGAGGGGTAAATATATAGAAAAATACTGAGAGTGTTAAAAAGCAATTAAATGTAAAAAAAAATAAACAATTTCTGGTTACTACGACCTAAGTCTCTCACTATTGCTAGGCTAAAGAAATATACTAGGTTTGAGATAGTATTAGTATTCTTTTTCGGGACTCTGAATTATTATTTCGTATTAGTTTACTTTTTTGCACTGGGTGGTTGCTGGCCTTGTGCCTGGGGTAGAAACTTTTATTATTTCGTGGTAGTCCCTTTAGTATTTTGGCCCTTCACTTGTTGACCCGTCCCCGTAAGATATACTCGGTTTATTACTTATACCTCTTAAAAGGGTCTCTTTTTAATTCCGTCCCACCTAGTATATTTCTTTAGCCTAGCAATAGTGAGAGACTTAGGTCGTAGTAACCAGAAATTGTTCATTTTTTTAACATTTAATTGCTTTTTAACACTCTCAGTATTTTTCTATATTGTTCTACTTACTGTTTCGACTTCTTCCCCCTCCCCCTCCCTAGTATCTTCTTTGACCTCACGCCCAGCTGTAGCCGGAACTATCAACGCATGAATGGGTCTCCTCTACCCCCTCTCCCCCTTTCTCCTACTGGCAGGTTTAGCTACCCCTTCCCTCCACTAATTGCCATCATAGAATTATTATGTCTCAACTACAAACTTTTGACCAATCCCTGTGACAATCACTTTGACCATATATGGAATTACCCCTTGAGAAGCTCGGCTATTCAAATACCAGGATAAAAATGTTCATTTAGTCCAGAATTAGCCGTCGAAACGGCTTGAGCTCAGCCGTCGGGGTCCCACTCGTTCCTATATATATATATATATATATATATATATATATATATATATATATACAACGGTGACGTATCTTGGATTCCTGCCTGAGTTTATAAAGTACCAATCAAGTACTGCGCTTGATATAATTGACCATGACTTTAAAGGGGGCACTCTACGATGCTTACAGTCCAAAGACTAAAAGCATTGAACAAATAAAAGAAATATGCATGTGTGTGTAAAGGAATATATTATATGCCTGTGAGTGTTTGTATGTGTATGCACGCATGTGTCTGTGTGTGTGTGTGTTTGTGTGTATGCGTTTGTGTGTTTGTGTGTGTGTGAAATAAAATGAAAATGACTTGTAAACCTTGGTCAACAGAGAAAGTCAAACTATTTGCTATTTTCATATATGGCAGATATATGGATCAATTGTAGTAAAATTCTTCAAATTCAGATCGCGCTTATCTACGAAACTCAATTTACTGAAATCATAGTATGTCGCAGTCATAGAATTTAATGGACTACTGCACTGTTTTCTTGCCCAAGGCGATGTTACTTCTGCAAACAGAAACATTTACATCTACATTTCAAGAAATCCTATTCGATTAAATGCTATGACTTCTATAACTATTTGAGCTCTAGTTTTTTCCTCCACGCCTGCCTTATTTCGTGCCACATCTACTCAGATATTGTGTGCAATTTGTGTTTATCTATATAGGTGTTTGAATCTTAGACTCTAATGGTTGTTTTGACACAAGCTAGCATATTCACATGGTAACTCTACCTTGAAAACAAATTGAAGAATTAACAGGGAATGATTGGAATTTTCTCTTTACTTTATTCTTCTTCTTTCCTCTTCTTCTTCTTCTTCTTTTGCTTCTTCTTCTTCTTCTTCTTCTTCTTCTTCTTCTTCTTCTTCTTCTTCTTCTTCTTCTTCTTCTTCTTCTTCTTCTTCTTCTTCTTCAACTTCTTCTCCAGTCCTCCTTCTCCTCTAATCAGATATATTGCTACCTATGACATTACCTATGAAGTTACCTATTCTTTACCTTACTGTAATCGTTATAGTTATTTCTATTGTTTTTTATTTGTTTTGTTTTTCCTTTTCCTCTTTCTTTTCCTTTCCTTTTCCTTTATTTTTCCTTTCCTTTCTATGTTTGATTTTGGTATAGTTGTTGTTTTAAAGATTGGTTCCATTGTTTTGTTTTGTATTTCACAGAGATTTTGATACCATTGTTACTGCTCCTGTATTTGAAGATATCGTTTTATGTAAACAATTTATATTTTTGTTTTATCAAAGTTATGATTCACCATTGCCATTTTGTTTGTTTGTGTACATGCTATATTTGAACAGAAAATATTTATCGATAATATGAAATAATTCTAGGTTTATGTGATTCAACACACGTACTCAATCATTATTTAATTATTATATTATGGTCTACTTTACAGTATAGATAAACACTTGGACAATATATTGGATAGATTAACAAATAAGTATCAAACACAAGTCAATAAATATTACTGAAAAGAAAATATTATTTGAAACTGAAATTGCTTTCTAGCGTGTGATGCTTCTTCATCTATTTCGTTTATTGGAAATAGAATTTAGCTAATCTACAAAATGGTGAAACGAGTATATACTATGTTAAAACATTAGTATTTTCTGTGTAAACCACAATGTTATATGTGAAGACATGATAGCACACAGTATGTTCTTAGGGAACATTAATCCTACAATAGTAGCTTAAAGACTAAAATTAAAAAGTCAATGAAGTACATGTATACTTTTATGAATACTTTAGTTTCGGTGGTCATTACGAACATATTTTTGTCGATTTATCATGAACAACTGACAGTATCGGTGGAGGGCCAGACGCCATGCTTTGACGCATAGAGTTACGGACCTTGCCATTCTGAGTTCAAATCGCACCGAGGTTAACTTTGTCTTTCATCCTTACGGGGTCGATAAAATAAAGTACCAGTAATGCACTGGGTATTTGCTGGCCTTGTGCCTAAAGTAGAAACAATTATTACATAACAGGTATGGATTGGCAGTATTTGTAGTGGGTCGGAGGTCATGCTTTGCATCGTAAAGTTACTTCCCTTTACGGTCTAAGTTCAAATGCCCCCCGAAGTTAACTTTGACTTTCACCCTTATGTAATGCGCTTAGTTAGTTGCTGGCCTTGTGCCAAAAGTAGAAACAATTATTAAGTGATCTATTAAACTCCAGATTAATAGATCACTGGATCAGCCTTAATAAACTCCTCCCTCTCTCTCTCTCTCTCTCTCTCTCTCTCTCTCTCTCTCTCTCTCTCTCTCTCTCTCTCCCTCTCTGTGTATATATATATATATCATGTAAATTAGTCGAGAACTAGCTGTTGAAACAGCAAGAGACCAGCTGTTGGGCGCCGACTCTTTCTAATATATATATATATATATATGAATTAACGTTAAGACATAAGATATTAATCGTATTTTGTGCAACTACGATTAAGTAACATCTGAACGTTAATTCATATATAGAAACTCCGTCGTGTTTAATCGCCAACTTGTTGCTGGATATATACGACTGAGACGTCGTGTTTGTATATATTTGTATATAAGCATTTGTTTTAATATTTACGTCTGTAAATATATATATATATATATATATATATATATATATATATATCAGATGGGGTGTGGTAAAAAATCCAGGTGGACCATAACTAACCAGAGTACTCGATATTAGGGGTATTAGAGAGGCTAATATGAAAAGGTTCAGGACCCCGACGGCTGAGCTCCGGCCGTTTCGATAGCTAGATCCGAACGGATTCACTCGTGGGGTCCTTCGGGGTCCTGTATTTGTTCATACACACATATGTATATATATATATATATATATATATATATATGTGTATAGTAATAATAATAAATTAGAAGACTAAAATCCAAAGAGGGCTCGATAAGGATAAATATATATCAAATATATAAGAACCGTAGACCAAATATTTATTAAAATAACAGATTAAAATTTAAGCAAAGAATCGCTGCTTTCACTCTTAAAGGGATCTTCTGAAACTAACAAAGTCAATCTGTAAACGCAGAAGTGGATATTTCAAAAAAACGTTGCAACCGGAGGAAGACAGGAAGACGATACTTTGGTTCGTGGAAACGTTCCCTTGCAAAGAACGGGAAAAAACGAATATAATACGTCATTAATAGGAGCGGTCAAAAACAATTACTCGCAAAGACAAAATGGTATAAAAGAAGTCGTAGACTAATATTCTATTAGGTGCTTCATAGAGACGTTCTCTGGCAATGAACGAAAAAAACGAAGATAATACGTCATATGTGGAGCAGGGAGACCAATTGCACACAAAGACAAAACCACGTAAATGGTATAACTGAAGTCGTAGACTAAAATTCTAACTCCGGTTGCAACGTTTTTTGAAATATTCACTTCTGCGTTCACAGATTGACTTTGTTAGTTTCAGAAGATCCCGTTAAGGGTGAAAGCAGTGATTCTTTGCTTAAACTTTAGTCTGTTATTTTAATAAATATATATATATATACAATATATTAACAAATGGAAACTATATTTATAAAACCATATTTATTTCATTATACATATTTCAAGGGCCACCAAGGTAAACTATGGTGCGGTTTCATCAGATAAAATATAATATAGGTTAGTTTTATAAATGAATATTGACATACCCTTAAAAAATGCAACTATTCAGGTTGGAATCTACACACAGAAATGCAACCATTCTGGTTACATTTTTTAACGGTATGTCAATATTTATTTATAAAACTAACCTATATTATATTTTATCTGACGAAAGCGCACCATAGTTTACCTTGGAGGCCCTTGAAATATGTATAATGAAATAAATATGGTTTTATAAATATAGATTCCATTTGTTAATATATTGTATATTTACTCCAATAATTTGTTGAGTGCTTTATATCAGTTATAAAAATATTTTGCTTGTTGTATCCCAACAAATTAAATGAAACCTACACACACACACACACACACACACACACACATACACACACACATATATATATATATAAATATATATATATATATATATATATATATATATATATATATATATATATATATATATATATATATATATATATATATATATATATATATATATATATATATATATATATATATATATATATTGTTATGCTTTGGGAGGGTCAAGTTGCCAATAGGAAACAGACGCACCAGTTGCTTTCACTTCAATTTATTATAAATTAAATTTATAAATTTAGGAATTTATAAATTTCCGGTTGGCTGGTTGGTTCGACAACCAGACGATTGTTCATATATTGTCAAAGTTCTTTCGTCACACATTCAGTGACTGGGGATTATTTTCTTTGTTTTTGTGCCTCTCCTTTGTTCTGTCCTACGCCATCTTGTTTTTGTGTGTGTTGTATGCTTAGTTTGCGCATGTGTTACATCCGGGTGTCTGTGTGTGTTTATATTTGTTTATTTATTTGTTTATTTACATGTTATTGGTTGGTTGTTTGTTCTATGTGTGTGTTTTCATTTTGTCCTTAATTGTAAGTTGTGATGTTGCTGTTCCACTCATATTTTCTATTTAATTTTGGTTGGAGTTCATTTATGTTTATTGCCTCTGTGATTTGTCTAAACATTGCGTCTTTTCCCTGTGTAGATTCTATTTTTATTTCTATGTTCTCTAATTTACCCTTATGTTCTATTTTAGCATGTTGGTGGAGTACGGATGATTCTTTACTATCTTGAAGCTCTCGCCAGTGTTCATTTATCCGTTCCCCTATACTACGAGCTGTCTCACCTATGTACACTATATTCTTATCTCTACATTGTCCTTGATTACATCTTATGCTATATACTACATTTCTAGTTTTACAGTTAATATGGAGGCTTAATTTACAGATTATACATTTCTTATCTATACAGGGAGGTCTTTGAAAAGGGTATGTATTGCTAATAAGTGTTTTTACGGAGGTACCTGGTCTTTATACTATATTAATATTGAGTTTATGTTTATCTAGGGCCCTTCTAAATAGTTAAGCTAATTCACCTTTAGGGGTTGTATCGATGAACATTACACTCTGGTATTTATTGCTATCATACCATGAATTTATTCTATTAACCTTATTCCTAGTTCTTTCTATTATATTCCAAAATTTGCTCCTATACAAAGGAGGGGACAGGTACCATTTGTATCATTATTCACCATTTTTTCCCATTTGGTTCTGGCTCCTCTATATACTCTGATTTTTTCCCTCTGATTGTAACCAGAGAACTGCATACAGTGGATGAAGTGTTGTATTTTAAATCGTATGGTTGATTGTAGACTTGTTCTATATGTGACGGTATTTTAACGATAGTTATAGCTCTGATTCATCTGAATTATTGAGCCCTCTGCCGCTCATGTCGAATCTCGTTTATCGTGAACTCGTGCGCCGATTTTTCGATACTCGATCTTTCTAATATATTTAGCTCTGGACATAGCTATCCACCAGTTAATTTTATTGCTCATTTTTTGTCGATTCTATTGAGTGATGAATAGCTTTTGTTTTATTTTAACATGTCTATTGAGCACTCTAATTCGATATGTGTATTTCCACATTCACTCGAATTGTTTTCGCGGATATAGGGGTCATCTCCCTTGTCTAATGCCATGTGCGTTTTTCACTGGTAGTTGGCTCCTCTACCGCCAGGAAAAAACTCGTTGAGAAAGAAAAACTCCGTTCCGCTTGCTCTAGTAGGCTTTTATATTTATATGTGAGCTGATAGAGTACAGTCTAAGGATTTACAGAAACCCATGAAGCTAGATTTAACACCTGTCTAGTGGGTCCGGGTATGATTTTACATTCATTTAAATTATTGACGTATTGTTTTATTGATATTTTTTATCTGTTTGTCCCGAATCTTCCTTTATCGATTTTAAATCGTATGGTTGATTGTAGACTTGTTCTATATGTGACGGTATTTTAACGATAGTTATAGCTCTGATTCATCTGAATTATTGAGCCCTCTGCCGCTCATGTCGAATCTCGTTTATCGTGAACTCGTGCGCCGATTTTTCGATACTCGATCTTTCTAATATATATATATATATATATATATATATATATATATATATATATATATATATATATATATAGCGAATAGCGAGTGCAGATGAAAATGAGGAAAGTAGAAGCCGATTAGCCGCCAAATAGGGCCCAACAACCTGAGAATATTAACCACACGTTGGATATGTTTGGTAAAATATTTTCAAAAATAATTCGGATCGTATCATGGTTGAAAGACCTATGATCCATTTGTCTGATAGATTATAACTAACCTAGTATTAAACCAACAACAATAATTACTTCTGTGTCACCTCGGGAAGATGTCAACATTTAAGTGTCCGACTTCGATCGGTAAAATTTACTGATATCTCATTCAGACATTATGTGAGGCGTTTTAATATTTAGTACTGCTTATTTCTAATCTATTGATTGTCATATATGTTATTTCATATCTTTTATCTTTTTGTTTTGCCGTTAGAGAATAACTTGAGCATCTTGCTGAAGAACTGACAAATTAAAAATTACAACAAAGAAAAAACATCATTATAGTATAAAAAGTTATTGAAATAAAGGTACAAATAAAGTAAAAATAATAGCTTATTCTATTGTGGCTTATAGATTAGCTTTTTTTCTGTAGTGCCGCAGGAAGATTACATATATATATGAGTGTGTGTGTGTGTATGTATATGTGTATATATATATATATATATACATATATAAACACATACATATATATATATATTTACATATATATTTATATTTATATATGCGTGTGTGTGTCTGTGTGTGTGTGTGTGTGTGTGTGTGTGTATACCGGTTTTACCTGTTTTCTATTATGTCGTTAGGTCAATGTTATCATTCCTATCGGAAATATATCTTCTATCTGTTCGTTAAAGTATGATTTTATTAACTTCATACTGTTATTTCCGTTATTTTACTTCCATAGTAAAAAGCCTATCTCTGTCACTCTATCACTCCATGTCTGTCTCCGAGTCCCCCTCTCTCTCTCTCTCTCTCTCTCTCTCTATATATATATATATATATATATATATATATATATATATATATATATATGGAAAGTTATATTTAAAATTGTTGGGTTACAACTAGTAAATATTTATAACTGATATAAAAGCACTCGACAAATATTTGGGGTATATTTACAATATTAAATAAATGGAAACTATATTTATAAAACCATATTTATTTCATTATATATATTTCGGGGATATTCTATTAACAATATGCTATGCCTTCCTCAGACAAAATACAATATAAACAGTTTTATAGATAAATAGATTCGACATACCGTAACAACACCGACTTGCATTATGCAAGTCGGTGTTGATACGGTATGTCGAATCTATTTATCTATAAAACTGTTTATATTGTATTTTGTCTGAGGAAGGCATAGCATATTGTTAATAGAATATCCCCGAAATATATATAATGAAATAAATATGGTTTTATAAATATAGTTTCCATTTATTTAATATTGTATATATATATATATATATATATATATATATATATATATATATATATATTCAAGATTAAAAAAGACAAGAAACTTATTTTAGTTTAACGCTTTTGGGATAAGAAAAACAGAAATCGCAATGTGAAGGACATTTGGCCTTCATCGGGAAAGGGTAAAGTTAGAAGAGAGGCGGTAGTTGCATCTTGAAGAAAAGAGAAAAGTAATAGAAAAACGCAAAGAGAGGTATAGAGAAAGAAAATAAATACACAGAATAGGAAATATGTAAAAAGGTAGGAAAGTCGTGGAAGATTGGTTTAGTGCACGGTCATATTATAAAATCCATAAAATTATATGTGATCCTAAGTGTGATTGAGAAGAATATGGAGTTGCCAAGTTTATATATATATATATGAAAAGTGCCAGGACCCTGACAGCTGAGCTCCGACCATTTCAACAGCTAGATCCTAGTATTGAGTACTCTGGTGCGTTATGGTCCACCTGGTATCTTACCACATCATCTTTGTTCTTTGTATAGTAAGGAAAAAAATAGAAGTTGTTAGAGAATTCAGTCAAAAAGAACCAGTACAGTATAGTTAGTTCCACAACAAATTAACAAACCATACTTGAGGTCACGTGTTTCACCCGAAGGATTATTCAACTCGTGTATAGTTATAGTGAGAACACTAGTAATTATGAACTGACTGGATTCTGCGCAGATGTCAGTAACTGATTCTGTGACAATGGAGGTAACTCGAGTATGATTGTTGTTGGGGGGAGGGACAACTTTAGAAGTACGATCCCTTGTGATATTTCAGCCAGGGTTAATCTTCTGGTTATCTTGAGTCCTTCCAGTTACATAATAAAAATTTCACCAGCTAGGTGCAGTGATTTTAAAACATCGGCTCTTTTGTTTTTGCAAGCACTGTTTCGTAACCTCTGCAAGATATTTGTTCTTTCATCAGATTTGGTACAAGGACTCCAAACGCCCCCCACCCAACTCCCACCCAAAACTTTTGAAAATTAGTGGGTGTTTATACCAAAATGCATGAAATTGCTTCTCGAGTGTTTATTGGGGGGCATACAATGTGAATCTATGAATATCATTCATATTAAATATTTCAGGAAACCTGAATCTTTCGTAATTTTCAGAGTTTAATTTGATCAATTTACACAAGGGTGTATACACATATCAGTGCATGTGAATGTGTGTGTGTGTGTTTGCGTGTGTATATATACAGAGAGAAGTGTTTATAGAAGTAGTAGTAGATGTTATTGTAGTAGTAGTAGTAGTAGTAGTAGTAGTAGTAGTAGTAATTTTTGTCGTTGTTATTGTTGTGCCACTGCCAACACCAACACCACTACGACCACCACTACTTCTATAAATACTTCTGTCTATATACACACACACACACACACACACAAACACCATTATTGTTGTTGTTATTATTATTACTATTAATATTATTATTATTGTTATGTGAGACTAATGGTTTAATGAGCTATGTTAGCTATATCAAAGACGTTCTCTGGCTGTTGTATATTTTAAGGCAAAATATGTAAATTGAATAATTTGTTAATGATTAAATTGATTGAAAGTAACGTCAAGTGGATTTGTTATAAAATTGCAAACTTCATTTATTATAATCGATATGTAAACTATTAATGCCTTACTTTCCTTGCGGGGGAAGTGTGGAGGTAGTTGTGTGTTGGAAGAGGTAGAGATATGATCAAGATAACGGTTTGATTGCTTAAATAACCAGATAGATAAGCAATTCAGAGAGATGTATTGGCGTCAATCAAACTAATAGGGTTTTTGTTTTTTTTCGAAAATATTGACATTATAGACTATCTAATAAGTAGCTTCATTTTCAAGTAGAGCGAAATTTATGTACCGTGGGGAAGGGGGAAGAACATACATAACAATTATGAATTTGTCTTTGTACATATCTGGGGTGAAGTTGTACAGCTTAGTGGTTATGCTGTTCGGCTCACTTGATTCTCGGCGCAGTGTGAACTTGAACATGACACTTTATTTTACAATGTTTCAGTTCATTTATTTGGGAAAACATGACTTGTACGTGTAAGTCAAAGTACCAGTCTTGATGAACACTGTGTCAGGCTGAATTGCCTGGAGATTTAATTTAAAGGTACGCGTGTCTTTCGAATGCTCTGTGACTTGCCCTTTAATTTCGCGAGCAAGATGACCCTTTGAACGAATCAACGGTAACACACAATTTGGATTAAATGGATATCCAACAACAACAGAGGTCTTAGTTTTGATGATTTTCTGTGTGTTCATCTTAATTACTATCTACTAAGCCAAAGAAGTAGCAGAATAATTCTGTGTTCTGGAGAATTTCATTTAAAAATTACCTTATCGGTGTTGTTGTCGCTTCTCTTGTTGTTGTTGACACCTGTAAGATGATGTGTATAATTGCGTAACTTCTTTTTCATTCATTTATATAAAAACGTTGGGGTTAAATGCCAAGCTTAGAAGTAATATTTCGATTATGATTGATTTCGGAAAGCCAGTACAATGTAAATTAGAAATAAACGAATGAAGACTAAAGTAGAATAAAATAATCGAAACAAAACAAAGCAACAGTTTAAACTTCTATCCTGTATTTCATGATATTTCGAGGTTATGATCTCTCTTTCAAAAGAAAGATGTAATGTGTGGTACTGAGAACGAGCTAAATAATATTTCCTTTCTTTTTTATCTCTCTTCTAAGAACAGAAATTAGCTAGAGGTGATATTAGGTTCGATACCTTGATAACATACTTCATGCACCATGAAAAGAAAAAAAAAGAAGTCTAACATTGGCATTTAACCTCTAACAATATCGAAGATTCTATTGCTACCATAACATATTGCGACAGACTTTCTTTTGTGCATCTAGTCAATACAATTACTTCATAGCCCAGCAACTTAGGAACTTGGAAACATTATACGCACGCGAACAGAGAATATATATATTTATACATATATATATATATGTGTGTGAGTGTTTGTGTGTGTGTATGTGTGCGTGTGTGTGTGTGTGTGTATGTGTGGGTGTGTTTGGGTGTGTGTATGTGTGTGTGTGTGCCTGTCTGTCTGTTTGTGTGTGTTTAGAAAAATTGAAAATCTCGAACTTAGGAAAATAGCTTTAGAATCTCTGGTAAAATACACCCATAAGGGGAAAATGTCTTCAGCAGCCGCTGCAGAAAACTTTTAAGAGGCACCTAGTTCGTTTCTGTGTAACGGCTACTGGCCACTATTTCCTTCTACAAGGTATTTTACTTGATTTTCTAAAGCTGTGATAACGACTACTTCTCTGCGTTCGAGATTTTCTACATTTCAAAATACATTTTCTACATTTCAAAACACTCGACATTCCAAGTTTTATTTATAAAATGTTAACTTGTTCTAGCTTAATTGCTAGAAATTAATGTTTTGTCTTTCGTCTCTTACTCCACTGGACGGCGTTTGGCTTGTATCAGACGCTGTGACCCCGGATGTACAAGCAGTAACGTTGGTAGAGCTCAAAACTTCCAACGACCACCCCAATGGCCGTTGCTCCAAGAGTTCTGTTTTTCATTTGTAGTTTTATTTTTTTTTTTAAACTTATAATGTTCCCCTTAAAACATTGTTTTTCGTTTTGCCTTGTTTTCATTTGGTGTCTTGATCTTTCTGTTAATTTTCGTAAAATTCAACATTATATATATATATGTGTGTATATAATATAATATAATATAATTGTTTCTACTTTTGGCACAAGGCCAGCAATCACCCAGTGCATTACTGGTACTTTATTTTATCGACCCCGTAAGGATGAAAGGAAAAGTTAACCTCGGCGGGATTTGAACTCAGACCATAAAGGGCCGTAACTCTTTGCTGCAAAGCATGGCGTCCGACCCTCTACCGATACTGCCAATCCTAACATAATATAATATAATATGGTTTCTTATATAGGCACAAGGCCAGTAATTTGGGGGGAGGGGACAGTCGATTAAATCGACCCCAGTGCGTGACTGGTACTTTATTTTATCTACCCCATAAGGATGAAAGGCAAAGTTAACCTCGGCGGGATTTGAACTCAGTCCGTAAAGGGACGTAACTGTGCTGCAAAGCATGGCGTCCGACCCTCTACCGATACTGCCAATACACCACGCTCATAATATAATATAATATAATATAATTGTTTCTACTTTAGGCACAAGGCCAGCAATTACCCAGTGCATTACTGGTACTTTATTTTATCGACCCCCGTAAGG
>OZ024746.1:49283956-49291456 GCA_964016885.1 Eledone cirrhosa
AAAAAGCCTGGAATGGAGTTCCGACAAGTTTATGACATCACACCTTGAGGGATATCTCTATGCAATACATAAACAAGAACTCCCTACCAAATATCTGCTGCACAAAAGGGGAAGGCCATCAGCTGACAATAAATATAGGCTATGTAAAACAAAGATCGAGGATGTAAGCCACATTGTTGCCAGCTGCGAAAGAATGTCATCTCGCTACTACCTCCCCATGAGACACGATGGGATAGCTAGAACCATCTAGAACGCACTTCGGAAAACAAAATTAACAACAAACGAGGAAGAATATATTGAGACAGATGGCACTAAGGAATTTAAAGTTGGTAGAACCTGAAGATAAAAACTGCCACCAAATTAAAGCACAACCGGCCTGATATTGTTGTTTGGGACCACACATTGAAAACGTGTTCTGTTGTGGAGGTCAGCTGCCAACTTGATGTAAACGTTGTCAGAAAAATACAGGAGAAGGAGGACATCTACGGACCATTGATGAGGAGTTTGCGAATCCAGTATCCAAGATACACCTTTAGCTTCATACCCATCATTATTGGAGCTACGGGTTATAAACCAACCCGTTTGGACCAAAGTATGACTGAACTTGGATTCGCGGACAAAGAGCGCAGCTCCCTAATTCATAGTCTACAAATGGCTGCGATAGCTGGCACCTTCAAAATTTGCAAAACATTCTTGCGATTCAATTTCTTTTCTTTTACAACCTTGCCACCAGGAAGGTGGCCGGTCAAAAAAATATACTCGAAATTAAGAGAAAGAGATAATACATACATACATACATATATACGTTTATGAATACAGATATCGATATACATATATGTATGTATGTATGTATGTATGTATGTATGTATGTATGTATGTATGTATGTATGTATGTATGTATGTATGTATGTATGTATGTCAGGTCACCAGTTAGTGCTACTGGTAACATGTATCCCAGTACAACCTGTCTCATGGTCGGGTCGTTGGCGACTAAACTGGCAACCCCACCAAGGTTTCTTGGTGAGGTGGGTGACTTTGAACATCCTGCAGGACTAAAAACAAAACCTGTCAAAGGGCAAAGGAGCTCTTAAGAGTCAATGGCCATCCAAAATCACCGGGAGAGATGACCCCTTAGCCTTTGTCAAGACAGAATTCTAAGAGAAGGAAAACTCTGATATAACACCTGCAATCCTGATGGTATCCAATGATGTTGACTTGTTCTTCTTTTTGGTAAATATCATCTTGGTTAAGAGAGTGGGACTGGCTTTGTGCAGTGCCTTTGCTCACTATAAAAGCTTCACGGCACAGGCATTGCTTTATATATGGAGATCTCTCTGCACTTGTCGTCACATGGTTCCATGGGCACAGCACTATGTGTCAGTAATTGTCACAAGTGTAGTGTTTGTACCAGAGTTTTCAAGTCGCTGGCTGGACTAAAAAGTCACACTCGTTCAGCGCATCGGTAGGGGTTCTCCTACATGGATATAAAGTAGTGGCCGTACTCGAAAACGAGTTGGCAGCCACCATGTATGTATGTATGTATGTATGTATGTATGTATGTATGTATGTATGTATGTATGTATGTATTTGTATACATTGGAGTTTGAGCCAAATCTCCGAAGAGATATAAAAATCATATTGATGATTTGTGTATTCTTTTCTCGTGTTGCTTATTCACTAGCAGCCAGAGCCACTGGTATAACTAGAGACCGGGTACCGCTTTATGCATTGAAACCGAGTTACTACGCAACCTAGAGTGGACTGCGGAATACATGAGCGTTGTTTTCCGTGTTGTTCAAGTGGATAGTCTCGTATATATATATTGTGTTATATACATTCGTGTGCATGTGTGGTTTTTAGGCAATCACATTAGAAGAGTCAGCTACACTCTGACAGCCAACCAGAGAGGTGCTATATTATTTACTCTAAAATGACGGTGGATTGACAGTATCGGTAGAGGGTCGGACGCCATGCTTTGCAGCATAGAGTTACGGCCCTTTACATTCTGAGTTCAAATTCCGCCGAGATAAACTTTACCTTTCATCCTTACGGGTCGCTAAAATAAAGTACCAGTAATGCACTGGGATTATTGCTGGCCTTGTGCCAAAAATAGAAACAATTATTTACTCGAAAATATTCATTTGGTTCGATAATGCTATCAAGGGTCTTGAGTTCCTGATTATTGTGGTAACTAGAGATATAAAAGATAGATGTACAGGTATGACCTGGAATCCAAACCTCAATCATTACAGTCTAAAGTCTGACTCGATCCCGGAGGCTCATCGGCCGGTACTTATCCTGGTTTCCGTGGCATGAAGCGACTGAGAGTACAAAACACCCCGATGGACAGGAAGCCAGTCCATCGCTGAGTAAACCCCCAGCTGTTGCTGGCACTCATTTTCAGCTGAGTATACTGGAGCAACGTGAAAAGAAGTGTTTTGATCAAGAACATAACACACGACCCAATCCAGATATCTAACCCACAATATTATGATCATATGTCCAACACCCTTACCACAAGGCCACGTGCCCGAACAGTTATCACAGGGGAAGCATCCAAACCAACCAATACCCGAAAATCAAGTTTTCGATTACCAAGGCATTGTGCATTACGTCTTACGTACCAAGTAGCAAACACTTACAAAGGTGTTCTATCAGGAATTCCACCGACTTCGTGATCCAATTCGGCGAATGATCCCGAATATATTTTAAAGTAGTGACTATGTCACTTCTTTTTTCAACAAACAAAGGGAGATAAGCTGACAGATCTGTTTCACACTGTTGGTGATCATCAAAGCTTAGCACTCGCCGATGTTTGTTGAAAATTATAGATGCTGGAACTGATTATACAGAGCGAGCGGTAGCTATGCAAACACCGGGGCTAATGCCCTCTGGTGGTGTCCAGCAGAAGCAAGGTGGATAACCTCTATGCATTTCAGGCTTGACTGGCCTTCTTCAGGACGGTCCCTCCCACTTGAAAACAGTCGACGAGAATATATAGTATGTATATATATATATATATATATATATATATATAGTAGAATGAGAAAATGCGAAGTAGTTTCAGATGTTGGCCGAGGGATTTAAGAACACGCGCCCTGTCAGTTCCCTTGTCGTTTCTGTTTGGATTGCCTTGGCTTGGGAACGTAACCTTAATATATAAGCTGTCTGATGATGTCATGGCACTGGGTTACACAGAAACGTGTGGCCACTGTCGTCATTGAAATATGTATCACAGTATTATCAATAAAGGACTTTCGTATTTTCGCATTCTAAATATACTCTGTTTTCCTATGTGGAAAATTATACGTCGAGTGCTCGAATTGAAAGGCACCAATATTTACCGTAAGTATATATATAGTAAGTGTATTTAATGGTGTTTGAAAGCGAAAAATAAAATTCCAAAATTTAATGATTGAGAAAAGTCAATGATAGGAGATATTAAATTCGCTGCTTTTGGAATCTTAATCGATTAGCACAAATTTCTTCACTGTTTTCTCTCCCTTATTTGGTATATTTCTATTGATTTTGGTTTGATCACCGTCTCTCACTCTCTTTCTATCTCTTCTCTCACTTCCCTCGCTTTGCTCATCTCTGTTTCTCCCTCTATACCTATCTCTCTCTTTCTCAGAGTTATATGAAAATAATATTTCTCTTATCTAAATAATATTAGTATTAAGCTGGTTAGAAGCCTTGCCAATCATGAATTTAACCAAGCATAAACATGTAACCCACCCACATACACACGCACACACATGTACATACATATATATATATATATATATATATATATACGGGTAACAAATAATAGTTATATGCAGTCCTCTTAGGTGTAGTCCAGTTATGGTATTCCGGGTAGTGGATGATATTAACGCTTGGCTAAGTTTGACTCAACAAGGCGTTTTCATAGTGATGCTGCGAGTACGGTGTAATTCCTATGTTGTAAACACTTGGAGTAATAATAAATCAGGAAAGAAGAGTGACACGGTTTGCTATACAAAAAAGGTTTTTAATCTCATTGCTGACAATTGTTTTTCTGAACTGGTAGGTCTAGAGATCGCTATCCGCTTATTTTCGCGTTACTCGATCGCCAATACAAACCAGTCAGTTCATCGGAGTTTGCGAGAATGCTGAGAATATACAGGCATGAAAGGAATATACAGGCTACTATATGTAGTAGTAGTGGCATTCAGTTAGAACAATAACAACAATATCAACAATGCTAGCAATAAAATATTTGAAATAATCACAACATCAATCTAGGTGGGGGGTATAGTATATCTATGATTTTAGCGTGTAAAACTAGCTGACATGAAGCAGATGTATAAAATTGACATGTAAAGACTGTCGTATTATATCAAGTGTAAAGATAAGCCGGTGTTTTTAAACAATGTAGTTCAGGTGGCCGTAATAGTTAGTTTTTATCTGACCGATGAAGTATTTATCACTGTAGTAGAATTTGTGTGGTCTATATTAGATGAGAGATCTGTCTATCTTTTCCATCCTCAATAACATATATGTATAGGACAACGCTAACAAAGCTAAATAATGGGCAAGTTAATACAGAGGTTGAGGAGGTAATATATATATATATATATATATATATATATATATATATATATATATATATATATATATATATATATATATATATATATATACATATATATATGTGTGTGGATATGTATGTATATGTTTGTGTGCATATATGTATATATATATATATATATATATATATATATATATATATATATATATATATATACACACACATGCACACAAACATATACATACATATCCACACACACTCATACAAATACATACATACATACAAAGAGAAAACATGCTGACTATAATTATAGCAAGAGGATGGTAAAGTTCCATTGTAGTAGTATTTTGAAATGTTCTTGGATTTAGGATCAAGCGATGGCAGCAGCTGAGAAGAGATAAGTTTATGGGTTGATGAGGTACTTACAGACATTTGTGTTGTATAGAACTAAGAAGGCTAGAATGTACTTAATGAATATATTTCTGTTATGATTCGTGCAGAGTAGTGGGTATCCTGGTTGGAAGCTATGTTACGTCGGTTCGATTCATGGAGGTTTAAATCTTATGAATTTAGTGGCAATTCTATGTCTGCAGAAGATAGATCTTTCTAACTTGTTGTTAAGTAGCCTTTTTACATTTTTAAGGATATACAGTAGTTCTAAATCACATAACCCACAGTGGGACATACCTGTACTGTAGGTTTTAGCAGCCGACAACCTCGACCAGTTGTTACTGTAGCTAGTGTTGTTGTCCTTCAGTTCCCATATTTTTTTGGCGAGGGTTGTAGAGCCCATAAGTGCACGATTTTTCATCGAGTGCCTGTGCACATACCAAATTTTTTTAAAAGAACCCGCGGTGGATCCAATGTAATGCCAGGCGGAGTTGTCTGAGTTGACCGTACACATGTACACTAGGCTTGAATCGAGACATCTATTTGGCAATGGGCACCTATCCGGTAGGTGACAGTTACAGTCTGAGGTGTTATTTCGTGCAGCTTCTACACTGCTGTTTAGTACTCTGCTATAAGTGGGTTGTGATTCATGCCCGTTGGGGTTTTGCTGCTGCGCGTTTGTATGTGCTTGCGGTTGTGATACTGTGATGTGTTTATGCTTATAATTTGGTGCTATGTTGCGCATAGGTTGGGCTGATTCCCTAGAGATATTTTTGTGGTTGATCTTGCGTATGTGCCATTCTATATTTGCTGCCGTAAAGTATGAGAGTTTTATAGTATTTCTATTGAGTATTTTATGATATCTATGTGAAATAGGGAAGTGTTTATCTATTAGTTTGAAGAATGTAGAAGGCAGTCTGGTTTTTACAGAGGAGTTGAAGATTGGGTTGAACCATAGATATTTTCTTTCTCTGATTCTTCTATTGTTTCTTGGGTTTACGTTATTAGTGTTTTGACCGTTCACTCTAGGTGCTACGTACCTAACCCTATGTCTAGTCCAGTTACTTCTATTTCTGTATGAGCGGTTGGTATAGTTGCTATTAGGATTGTTTACGTTGTCTTTATTCGCTATATACTGCAGTTTATCTTTATGTCCAGCCCTACGTAATGCTGCGTTATAATAGTTAGCATGTTCGTTAAAGATTTCTAGGTTTGAGGATAAGCGGGATATTCGAAGAGATATACTACGTGCTATGGATCCGATTATGGATTTGGGGTGGTTTGAGTCATAACTAATGTAGGCCAGATTTTCATTATTTTGTGGAAAGGTTCCATTAATCCCGTATTTAGATTTAGAGTTACATCTAGAAAGTTTACCTTCTTATGGTTCAGTTCGTAGGTAATACTTAGGCCTAGTGTTTTGAAGAATGTTCTAATGTTTTTTCTTAATCTTTCCATGCTCTGGTTGTTTAAGTTCTTAGCTATAAGTAGCGTGTCGTCTCTATAAATCCCTCCTTGGAGGTTACTCAATTCCTTATGTAGGTTGTGTGCTATGAATAGCCCCACGATGTCTGTGATTTGCGCAGAGTCATTTGATCCCATTGTTATATCGAAGCTGTTTATCCTATCTCTTCTTACCCAGTAGCTACTTTCAAATTTTATGATAGTCCTTCTAGCCGCTATTATTATTTCAATTTCCTCAGGGGTAAGATCGGAGTTATTTTGGGAAAATATAAGCGCTTTATCTAGGGTGGCTGGGGATATGGATGCATAGTAGTCGTCTATATCAAATTGTATGAAGTTACACGTCTCCCTATTTTGTATTTTATTGAACCATTCAATCGCCTCATTAGTATTACCCCATAAATTGATTTCTAGTTTACCCTTTATTTGTGCGATTACCCTATCTAGAATGTTCTTGCTAATTTTGCCTGTCTGACTTGGATTGGCATATTAATCTAATGGTTGGGTTTGTTTCAAAATTATTTTTGTGATCCTTCAGGTTAAATGTTGGGTTGCACGGGGTTAGAGGCTCGGTCCTATCGGGAATTCCGAGTTTATTTACTATCCTGAGGCCCTCCACGTTAATGCTGGTGAGTGTAGATTCATTTGTTTTTTTGTATTTTTATGTAGTTCACGCTGGATAAAGTTATTGTATGTGTTAAGGTCCATAGAGTATACGTTTGATGTTTTGTCTGCTTTTACTATGATACGATACCGTTAGTGTCTTTTAGTTTTTTTAGTAGTGTATTTATGTCTTTTTGCAATTTGTTGCGATGTGTTCTTTTTTTAAATTTAGTTTCACTTATCATGTTCATAAGGTCCAGCTCTAAGGCATCGAGTTTGGCGGGTTTTTTCAGGATTTAAATCCGTAATTCTCTTTAGAAAATTCCCTTGCGTTAGTATTCGGTACTTTGTCGAAATGGCAAGCTTTCCATCGGACCCCACTAAATTCATTAGATTTAAACCTCCATGAATCGAACCGACGTAACATAGCTTCCAACCAGGATACCCACTACTCTGCACGAATCACAACAGAAATATATTCATTAAGTACATTC
>OZ024746.1:49296456-49298956 GCA_964016885.1 Eledone cirrhosa
TGAGTGTGTTCAGTTATTAATTCTGGCAATATTACACAAATATGACCCTCCCCAGGTATAACAATATATATATATATATATATATATATATATATATATATATATATATATTTATATATATATATATACATACATATGCATATATAGTGTCAGGCTGCTCTTCAGCGCTACTGGCAACGTGTAACCCAGTACAACCTGTGCATAGTCGAGTTGTCGGTGACTAAACCGGCAACCCTAACAAAGAAGGTGATTTTAGAAACCCTATGGGATGAAAACAAGACCCGCCAAAGGACGGAGTATCTTAGGAGAGTCAACGGTCATTCAATAAAGATTTCTTTTTTCTGGAGCGACAGACTCGTTTGCATCCAATAATATAGTCGACCAGTTCTTTTTAGGTAAATGCATTCGATGTTGAGAGAGTAGGATTGGCCCCGTGCAAAGCCTTTCCTCACTTAAAAAAGCTTCAAGCTCAGACACGGCTTGATTTCGTGCGATGCATGGCGTGGCTAACAATAAGCAAGTCTCTACCAGAATTAAAAGCCATCTCCGTGATGTTCATGCTTAAGTATCAAGCGATGGCATGAGTCGAAATCGAGTAATGCCATCGAAGTCAACGTTGTCTTTCATTCATTTAAGGTCAATAAAAAGTCCCACTCTAGTACTGGGGTAGATTCTTCCTCTATATCTCTTTCTCACTTCCCTTCTTTCACTTTCAATCCTTCCTAGGAAGAAATCTGCAGTATTCAGATGGGCTCCATCAGGTTTTAAAGAAATACTATGATACGTGCAAAACGGCTGAAGCCGATCATCTCTGATAGTGACGTAAAATTGTTCTTTTCACGCCTCGCTGAGTTTAATTTTCATCTTTTATTCAATTGATTCTTTATTATATAAGAAAAATAGTATAAGACTTTTTAAATTCCAGTAAGTATATTTCACTCCCATATAGAAGTAAACTGCTTTAATAAGTATAGTTTTCAGTCATCAATTACTAAGGCCTCGCGAGCGAAATATACGCCTTTCCGCATTCGGCAGAGTTATGAAGCGAGATGTAAATCTACAGGTCTCTACTTTGATTGACGAAGAAAAGAATACGATTACTTAAGAGTTGATTTACTCGGAGAGCGCAGCCTTTTAATGCACAATTCATTAAATAAGCTAACACTAACGTAACTGATTATCTAATTCTATTTGCTCGTGTACATTTATAAATGACTTTTAACGACTGGGATTAATTTTCTTTTGTAAATATTTTATACTGTTGTCCAGCCTGTTTTGTAGAGGATGTTTTGACTTACACACGCGTAACATATTTGTAACTGTATCTTAGCAACCGCTTTTGTACCGTTGAAATAGAGAATTCTGCCCTTATTGCTTTTAATTAGCTGCTAATGAATTACTAAATAAAATTCACTAGAGAGATTTAGTTACAATTCTGGGCGGAACGTGTAGATCTCTCTCTCTCTCTCTCTCTCTCTCTCTCTCTCTCTCTCTCTCTCTCTCTCTCTCTCTCTCTCTCTCTCTCTCTCACTATATATATATATATATATATATATATATATATATATAACGAAGGAAGTGTGGTAAGGACCATAACGCAACTGAGTACTCGATACTTTGGGTAGTAGAGTGGGTAATAGGAAAAGAGTCAGGAGCCCGGCGGCAGACCTCAAGCCGTTTCGACGGCTATTTCTCCAGAAATAGCCGTCGAAACAGCTTGAGCTCTGCCGTCGGGGTCCTGACTATTTTCCTATATGTATTTATATATATATATATATATATACATGCAGACGTAGCATGCCCGAAAGTTTCAGAGATTCTATTCGCAATCATCAGATCCCAAGTACGATCCTACTTAGCGGCATCTTGGGAAAGTATCGTTTCCTACAGTCTCGAGTCCACTAATACCTCTTGAATGAAATCGTGTTGACAGAAACTGTTTAGAAGCCCATTGAATAGATTTTTCCAGTAATCCAATGGTCCAGCATTTTGTCCCACACTGTCACATTCAATCTACTCGAGAATCACATTGAACGTACATCTAGGACCTTTTAAGAATTAGACATGAGCATTTGATGGAACCCTCAGAAAAGACGAATATCTGCTAAGTAACATGCCTACCAAATCAATGTTGTTATATTTGAAATAAAGTAGCAAAGTTTCAGCCAATTTATTTATAGTAGAAATGAAATATAGTCATATACAGGATGAGCATAAAGTCTTTCCACACTGAGCTTTTTGTTTCATAGATGCCATCTTGTTACTGAAAATTACAACTACTTTCTGTAAAAGAGAAAATGTACATGTTCAGAAAATCTTTGAAATTGAAATTCATAAATCAATACAATGAAAAAGTAAAATTCCTAGATATGGTATTTTATAATCAGGGAAAGACTTTATGATTACCCTATAAATCCAAATCTCGTGTTAAAGAAGTATAGGGATGCCACGAAGGTTGTGGTTGAGTAATAACAAGGACTAGATAAAGAGAAATGATAGA
>OZ024746.1:49306456-49333956 GCA_964016885.1 Eledone cirrhosa
TGCTGGCCTTGTGCCAAAAGTAGAAACAATTATTTATTGTGTATTGATAAAAATTATTCATATATATATATATATATATATATACGTACATATACATATATATATATGTATATATATATAATTTCAGCGAGATCGTATTTCGGCGGTGGCCAAAAACAAAACGAAACGCAATCTTCGATATATGCGGCAAGCGCTCAATGAACTAATAAAAGACCAGAGTAATTAACATACGTTATAGAGGCCAGACAAAATGAAAACAGTGGTCGTGAAGCCATCAGCCAACGGAGCCAAAAAAAAACGAAGCAAGCTAAACAGGTTAACAATATATATAAGTTTCGTGAAATACTCTTTTTAAGACTATATAGAACATTTGTAGTTTTTCCAGATTGAAGGATGAGTATTTAAGCTTTATTTTATTCTGAGTTAAGACTATTGATTTTTTCCCTGGATTTCACAAAATCTGTGAATAAAATCTGTCTTGATTTTTTTTTAATTGAGTTTGAATTATTTTCCCATATCTTACGTTAATTATTTTCCATTTTAACGTTATAGTCACATATATTATGAAATACTGTTGGCTTCTTGTTCACAATAATTTCTATATTTTCATTTATATTTATACTCGGAATTTTTCCTAGAGTGCTTAAAATTATTTGTGACTAATCCCGGTCTTTTTTTAAAAAGACCGCGATAATATTGCTATTTTGCTGAACTCCTTATATTTTGTAGTGTTTTTCGGAATGTTTTTGACTACTGTTTCTTGTAAACAGACATTCGTCTCATTCTGACGTCACCAGCCATGTCTCTCCATGTGTGTTTATTTTTATAATTCCGCACGAGGTGAACTAGCCTGCTTTTAAATTCCCTTTTTGGCATATTTTGGCAGTGCCTTAGGGTTATCGTGTTTGAGCTCTACTGAGGAACGGTTCAAACCGTGACCATCCCCACTGAAATGTTTCGTGAAATAGTCTGTTTAAGACTAAATAGAGCATTTGTAGTTTTTCCAAATTGAAGGATGAGTATTTAAGCTTTATTTTATTCTGAGTTAAGACTCTATTGGTTTTTTCCCTGGATTTCACAAAATCTGTGGATAAAATCTGTCTTGATTTTTTTTTAATTGAGTTTGAATTATTTTCCTATATCTTACGTTAATTATTTTCCATTTTGACGTTATAGTCACTTATATATTACGAAATACTGTTGGATTCTTGCTCACAATAATTTCTACATTTTCATTTAAATATATATATTATGTATGTATGTATATATGTATGAGTGTGGAAAAATTTGTTTGAGAAAATCTGGTCTCAGGAGCTTAAGACAGTCGCCACAGGAGCCACAGATCACCACGGTATTGTGAGGGTTCACAGGCAACCTGATGCAAGACCTCAGGCCAAGGAGTTGCATAGTTGTCGTCAGTGTGCGAAGGAGTGCAAGTCTCTAGCAGGCTTGAAAAGCCATATCCGAGCGTCACACGTCTGCGATTGCAATGTTCTTAGCAGAGTTTGCAGCCATCATGTATATATGCATGTATATTTAAGCTGCTTAAATATTTAATTAAACAACTATGTAAAAGTGTTATATGTAAGTATATCTACATGGACAAGAGAAGAGTCAACAATCTAACATCAGGTTCGAATGTAGTTGCAAATAACTTCAGATATTCTGTGTGCTGTTTCATTCAACAGAGCTTTACATAAACCAGACACATTTTCGCAGATATTAATTTGTTTACTTATACATTTTCGCAGCTTTGGTTAATTCCTGTAGTGTACGTCAACTGATGTATATTTATAGAAAACTTCATCTACTCAGCGTACAAATTATATATATTTGTGTATGTGGGCATGTGTGTGCGTGTATGAGTGTGTCCTGCTTGTGTGTTTGTGTGCGCATGTTTATATGATTATATTTAACGTTATACAAGGCTCGATGTCAAAATAAACCTCTTTCTCCTTTTCCGCCTACACTTTCTCTTCTCTCTCTCCTTCTCTCTCTTTCTCCCCCCTCCTCTATCTCTCTCTCTCACTCACACACACACATACACACACACACATGCAGAACGGACCGAAGTACGGCATGACTTGTTTCGCCTGGTCATTGCTGTTTATTCATATATGTATCTATCCATCTATCTATCTATTTCTATATCTATTATATATATATATATATATATATATATATATATATATATATATATATATATATATATATATAGAGAGAGAGAGAGAGAGAGAGAGAGAGAGATAACTTTCTTTTTATTTTCCACCAGGGCATCAAAAGTGGGACAAGTACAAAGGGGGGAGTTTACATGTAAAGGCGTCTTCAATATGGAGGAGGCAATAACAAGATATAAAAGTATAAAAATAAAATAAAATATAACAAAATAAATTTTGTAACAAAATCCTCAATAGGGAAGAGGCGCCTTGGGGGGTCGCACACACCCCCGAAAAAAAGTGTGCAACCCTTCTCCTCAGGAGTACAGAGAGGGGTGCTCCCTTGGTCTTTCATCTTCCTCACCTATAGTCTGATGTAGAGTGAAGGCCCATTCACACGGGCCATTCTCGCTACTTTCACCCATCTTTCATAAAAACGGCTGGGGTGCAGCACCTCTCTCTCCATCCTGATCCTTCTTCCGAAATGATATCGGAAGAAACGGACCAGTTGTTGGCCAGAGAGAAAGGTGTCTGACCTCAGTCCTTTCAGACGCGTCCACCATGCAACCTCTTTCGCCATGGCTATTACGCACAGAAACACCGCCTCTCCTTCGTTTTTGAAGAGGGGAGGCGGCTTGATCGTTACAATAGACTCGGTGGTCAACCGGATCGGTCCCACCCTTGACAGCAGTTGTTCGACATAACCCCACAGATCGTCAATGCCCGAGCAGTGTACCAAAGCGTGTGCAACGGTTTCCTCGTCGCACACGCATCTGGGACAGATCTTTTTCGAGGGGTCCCTACCCGGGCGCCCGTATCTGTAGAGCCTTTCTCGAACAGGCAGAGCCCCTCGGTAGCACTGCCAGGCCAAGGACCTCTGGAAGTTATCCATGGGTCCCGGGCTGAATGTCCTACCGAACAGGTTGTCCAGTTCCTCTTCCTCCATGCCTAGGGCTTCTCCGGGGGCGTCGTCGCACCTGCTAACCACCAGCCCTCTATAGAATGACGAGGTGGATTCTCCACTGACAGCCGGGTCCGCCTGCCAGAGAGCCGTGAGCGCCTGGCACAGATAGATAGATAGATAGATAGATAGATAGATAGATAGATAGATAGATAGATAGATAGATAGATAGATAGATAGATAGATAGATAGATTTCCTATAGATAGATAGATAGATAGATAGATAGATAGATAGATAGATAGATAGATATATTTCCTATAGATAGATAGATAGATAGATAGATAGATAGATAGATAGATAGATAGATAGATAGATAGATAGATAGATAGATAGATAGATAGATAGATATCATTACTGCATTAGGGCTTGATGAACACAACCACAAGGATATGGTCCGAAGGTGGAAGAGCCGAACTCCCACTGTCATCGCCTCCATCTCTCTCTCCCTCCCCATTTCTCCGTATGGTGAGCAAATGGGGTCCCACGTGCTGGCCTCCCCACAGCCCTGGCGGACAGAATGTAGAACACATATCAAATTATAAAATAAGAGGAAATAATAGACAAAATACACCTATTTTTTCTTCAAAGTCCCGACTGTACAGTTTTGCTGATCCATATGCAACAATTGTACATTATAGATATGCACCATCGTTATGAGGCCAATCAGTTGTCAAGGAACACCTCAGAGAAAAGGACTGTTCTCTAGACACGTTTGTAGCAAGTGAGAAAATCTCTATAGGTACTCGCATACATGTGAAAAAAAAAAATATATATATATATATGTGTATCTGTGAATCTTATTATTATACATATATATGTTCAGAGTCCAAATCCCGCCAAGGTTAGTTTTGCCTTTTATCCTTACGGGGTCGCTAGAATAAAGTACCAGTAATACACTGGGTAATTTGCTGGCCTTGTGCCAAAAGTATAAACAATTATTATACATATATATATATATATATATACATACATAGGAGAAAGTATGACCCCCGACGGCAGAGCTCAAGCCGTTTCGACAGACCCCAAGTATTGAGTACTCTGGTGCGTTATGGTCCATCTGGTTCCTTACCACATTTCCTTCGTCATATATATATATATTCTCACACCCTATCTTCCTATTTCATCACTTATTTCTCATTCTATATTCTGGTGAAGGAATAACGTCCGGAATATAAAGACTCTTTTCTCACTATATCAAGCGTTAAACTAATATATTTGGTCATTGTATCGTGTTGTTTGCTTTGTTGTTTCCGTTTAATAATTGCATATATATATATTTGTGTGTTTGTGTGTATAAACATATTATACACATACACATATATATATGTGTGTGGGGGGGGGCGTGTGTGTGTGTGTGTGCATGCGTGAATGTACGTATATATTTATAGTGAAATATCGAATCTATATTATCTTACCATTGTATATTTGACATTTCATTTCGATCTAACAGAAAAGAAGTTCCCTAATTGTGTTCGGACTTTTTTAAATTGTATTCCTTTCATATGTCATGCCAAAGAAAACCAATTATTGTTGCTATGTTTCACAATCAGAATGTCATCCTTTGTTCAGTATAGTAAATAGGCAGACATTGTTTATTGATATATCTTGTAATAAACATAGTTGGTATCATTAATATAACGGTGGTGTGCCTGTTAATAGGTGGAGAGTTAGATATATGCTTTACGAATATTTAGTTATGTCCCCCAAATAAGGATTTGTCCAAATCCTGCAGCAGTTGACTTTGTCTTTCATCCTTCCGAGCATCAATCAATGATGTAAAAATAATCGACTTATTTTTACTCCCATCATTTCTGGCTCAGGGTCTAGATTTTGAAACCGTTATATCAACAATGTGCGGGTAGACAGAAAGAATTGCTGGATTTGTCGAGCCATAGATAAATTGTCTTAACATTATTTATTTAAGGCTCTTTACCTTACTTGTCCAAACCCAAAGTCGATGAAATAGAGTACCAATTAACTTATAATTAACGCTCACATCGATATTTGTGGCATTGTAACCCTGTTTTTAGGCGGCGAATTGGCAGAGCCATTCGAACGTCGGACAGAATATTTTGCAGTATTCGTTTCGGCTCTTTGAGTTCAAATCGCATCAAGGTCAACTTTTCCTTTCTTCCATTCTCGGTCGATAAAAAAGTACCAGTCAGTTACTGGTGTAGATTCTTCCTCTATGTCTTTTTCTCACTTACATTCGCTCACTCTCTATCCTTATCTAGAAGAAATCTACTGTACTCAGATATGGACAGGATTGGTCTCTGCCAGGTTTCAAAATGCCCAACAAACGCCGCATGTCAATGGAGCGCCCCTATGACTCCTTCAAGTATTAAGGGACTATGCATGCAACTCTGTTTTTATTTCTCTACGTTCTTATATTTTCTGAGTTCAACTCTCGCCGTTTTCAACAACTGGCTTTGATATATTCGTCTCTTCTTTCTCTTCAAATAACTGACCTTGTATCAATGTAAGATGTTATTATTACTAAAAACCATAAGGGCGGTGGATTGGCAGTATGGTAGAGGGTCGGACGCCATGCTTTGACGCATAGAGTTACGGCCCTTGCCATTCTGAGTTCAAATCCCGCCGAGGTTAACTTTGCCTTTCATCCTTATGGGGTCGATAAAATAAAGTACCAGTAATACACTGGTTAATTGCTGGCCTTGTGCCTATATAAGAAACCATTATTTCTAAAAAACATGTAATAGATTGATAGAAAAGATGGAACGTTGAACAAAATGCCTTGCGATTATTTTATTCCTATTTGTTTTTATACGTACAAGTGAAGTCCCAGGATCGATATAATCGACAACTCTTTCATCGCAAATGTGTGACTAGGTGCCTATATAAGTATAAGTTTTAATGGCGAAGTTTAACAGTATTCGTAGATCACCGAACAAAAACAATTGCTGCATTGAATTTTGCTTTCTTGTGTCCTGCGTTAAAATCTCACCGAAGTAGATTTTGCATTTAACTCTGCGATCATCGATGAAATATTTATCAGTCATGTACATAATCATCTACTATAATTGATAAAACAAATACCGGTAAAATACTCCAGTTGATATATTCAACTATACTTTATTGTAAAACTGCTAACGTGGGCATGTGTTAGAAAGCCATATAAAAATTTGATCGTTTTAAAAATCAAACATTTATTGCTTTAACATATGCCAGGCAAAAACCTACACTAAGCTGTTTTAAATGCTTCTCTGATTATTTTCATTGAAATGTCGAATTATATTAATAACAAATAACTTTCTGTTTAAAGTATACATACATATGCATGAATATACGTCTCTAATTCCCTCACTTTTACAGAATCGACTACGCTACACCAGTGGCTACCACCCTCTTCTCATCTAGCATACTCGCTAAAAAAACGACCCCCCCCCCCAAAAAAAAAAAGACCAGAAAAAACATGGCATGTGTCAGCAGATTGATGTGATGTTCGTTTAACTAATGGCCTTTAATGTTATCATCTAAGTATCATTCAAATACTTGAGTCTCAGTAATCGCTTTTGCCCCTCCCCTTTCGTCATAATGTGTAATTATGACGATTTACTTTCATCAACAACAATATCATTTCCATCAGTAGTTGTTTATTTCAGGAGAAACCACTATCACCCAAATCTAGGTTAAAAACAGCAGTCCATTCATGACTATTTCAACAATTAGATGGATTTGAGGGACATTTGCACACCATCTCTAGCATGAGGAGCTACTACATAGAAGATAAATCATGGTTGATCAATTCAACATGGAGACATTATTCGAATAAGGGTTATCTTGTTCCCCGTGATAACCTTCAGGCCCTTAGGACAACATTTTTCAATGTGTCTTAGAGTGTGATTTTGAGATAGATGTGGCTGCTATTTCTAACATTTCAGCATACCCGTTAGTATCTCTATCCCGTGGTTTCTCATTCTTTGTTGTCATTAGAGGAAGAAACAAACTGATTCATTCGACGTGGATGTTTGTATTATTCGTCCTAAATGTATATTTTTGGTTTTATTTCTTTAGCACCAGGTCAGCCTAGTAGTTACGGTGTTGGGCTTATCCTCACAGGTTCATCGATCCGATTCCTGGTCAGAATGGAGCGTTATATTCTTGAGAAGGGCACTTTATTTCACGTTACTGCGACAGATTATGCCGAGCTGTATTCGTAGTTTGTCTTTCTCTAGGACAACATCGACGGTGTGTGTGGAAAGAAGCAACTTGCATCCATGGGTAATTGCTAGTCTTTCCTAAAAACACCTTGTCCAGGTTTGCTCTATTTAGAGTAACTTCCCAGATGGAAACCCATAATTAGCCCGATCCAACACACCTGTAATCAAATGTATTCCATCCATGATTATCGTGTTTTGGGAGAGGGTTATCTGAGACTTTATTGTCTAGGAAAATGGAGTGTAATTTGATGGAGAGTGTGTTGGTATCTTTATCAGAGGAAGCAGTTATGCAAAGATGACATTTATGACACGTAGTAGAGTTAAACTAGTTGTAAGTACATTTTGAAGGCAATACAACATATATGTAAATCGATATCGATATATATTATACATTAAAGTTTCTAGGCAAGCATTTTGAAGTGGTCGCAGTTATTTCCATGAGATAAAATGATATTAGCTGTCAGTTTCGAGTTGCAAAACAGTTAGACATGTTTAATATATCTTTTGGTATTTGGGTGGAGGTTTATATATCATTGCTTTCATCCTGTCTGCACCAAACTATTTTATAGGCGAGTATATTTGGTTAGTGTTAGAAACTGAATCACTAAGTAATAGAAGCAATGACGGTAACAGCAGCAGCAGAAGAAGAAGAAGAAGAAGAAGAAGAAGAAGAAGAAGAAGAAGAAGAAGAAGAAGAAGAAGAAGAAGAAGAAGAAGAAGAAAGAAAGAAGCAATGTACTATCTTTGAGTTTTGATCAAAAGATGGTGTCTGTTTTTGATACGATTGTTTCTGAAAGTTTTCAAGAGTAAAATGTCATCGAAGAACAAATGTTTAGTGGTTTGTGAATCAATTAAACGTACGAGTTATGTCAGTAATATTTCATCTTCACTACATTTCACACACACACACATACACACACACACACACATATATATATATATGTATATATATATATATATATATATATATATATACCATATTTCCCGGCGTTGAAGACGCTACTATTTTCCTGAAATAAGTCTCAAAAATCTACCATGCGTCCTGGAGGCCGAAGGTTGTTCATTATTTTTTTTTCAAATTTTGTGTTGTCAAAATTAGGGTGCCTCCTCGAGAACGGAGCGTCTTCGGCGCTGGGAAATACGGTATATATATGTGTGTGTGTGTGTGTGTGTCCTGGATTCAATCGGGGGTAACCACAGTAAGTAAGGTATTCAACACATAAAGAGTATAAACGTTTAATATAGAAATGGCGTCTAGAGGACTAAAACTTTTTCATTCGAAGGAAATCATCAGGAACATCATATCCATTCATATATACACTCATATATATATATATATATATATATATATATATAAAAATGAGGATTTTTTTTTTAAAACAGATATCCTACATGGGTGAAAGTATAAAGAAAAGAAATCGAAAATGCAACTGGAGTCTTTTTAAGAATATTTATTTATTTATTTTCTTTTATATATTCATATATATATATATATGAGAGAGAAGGGGGAGGAGCTTCTGTGGTGGTGAGACTGGGTAGACCACTAATCATTAGAGTACTTAATGCATGGGGAGATACAGAATGGGTATAGCGATGTGTAAATCCCGACCGCGGCGCCAAGGGGTTTCGGCTTCTTTATTCAGCAAGCCTTTATCAAGGGTAGAGTAATATTTGTACGGAACGAAAAAGTAGGTCACTGGTCTTGGTAGTGATTTGGTTGAATTTAGCATAGTAGTAAACTGGTGTCATGGAGAAAGTGGTGAAAGGCAGAGAATGGTAAGTGTATCCGCCATATACGCTGGTACGGACAGGACCTGCGTCTTGCCGTAGGGCCTTACTTTCGTTCGGCGTTGCAGCGGTGGGATGGAAGAGGCCCTAATCAGATTGCGCACAAGATGGCGGGACGTGATTAAAGAAGATCTCTAGGGGCTCGAGGTCACCTTCGAGGACACAGAGAGGCTGGTGCAAGACCGCCAGCGGTGGAGGGCACTGGTGGACCTGGTCGGCTCTACACTCGTGACTCCTAAAGGAACACTGACGAGGATGACCCAAGTCCCATCGACAAGAGCAAGAGATGATGATTATTAGTACAACAAACATCAATTGAAAGGTTAAATATACCATTTGTAGAGTGATATAAATGAATATAAAAATATAAATATCAAAGTGTAATTGTTGTCAAAATAATCATGTTTATACTGAGGCAGGAACATTCTACTGGAGACGTGTTTCTCTCATAAAATATATAAATTGTTAATTAATTCCTCGCTGTTCTGTCCCTGCCACGCCCAGTAGTTTAATATTACTATGTGATATGGAGGAAGTTTGGCTGCTATTTCTTACAGAATAATCGACCATATAAAAATAGGCTCCATTCAGCAATTATATACTACGTGAATGTATATATATATATATATATATATATATATATATATATATATATATAAAAGAACACAAGAGCGTCTACAACATCAAAAGATTTTTATTGGCTTACAATGTTTCTTCCTTACGTAACCGTAGGATTCGTTAGAGCTATAAAAGGGGTTTGATTGGTGTTATGGACTCTACCAACCAAACATTCAAGAACAAAGAGTAAAGAGAGTAAAGAGCAAAAGTAGGGGACGATAAGTCTAATTTTGGTGCGGGAGGGTGGGGTGTGGGTCCTTGTTTACTAGCTGCGGTCATATTCATTCCCGGGAGTCGGGTGGTTATTATTAAGATGTATAAACTTGACATAACTATTATCATCTTATATTCTCTCAACTAATCACACTTGATCATATTTCTCTATCCCGTTTTCTCCCCCCATAATTATTATATTTTTATTATTATTTGAAAAAATCGTTTTTTTTACATCGTTTTCCCCTCCAAATATTCGCTTATATTTCTTTATATATTCTCTATATATTTTTTTTATCTTTATTTTTTTATCTTAATTATTTCCACTTTTATCCTCCTTTATAGTTTACCTTATTCTTACTTTTATACCTTATTATAGTGTAATCTTCCCCATGCCTTATTATACACTATTAATTATAGATTATTATTATTACTCTTTTTCCATTTCTAATTACCTCATGTACTTTCTCCTCCGCTATATATATATATATATTGTATGCCCTTTGTGTTTGTGTAGCCTCTGCACACCTTCTGCACCATACAATCGACGCCACCCCATCTATGGTTCAGCTAACCACCCGACTCCCGGGAATGAATATGACCGCAGCTAGTAAACAAGGACCCACACCCCACCCTCCCGCACCAAAATTAGACTTATCGTCCCCTACTTTTGCTCTTTACTCTCTTTACTCTTTGTTCTTGAATGTTTTGTTGGTAGAGTCCATAACACCAATCAAACCCCTTTTATAGCTCTGACGAATCCTACGGTTACGTAAGGAAGAAACATTGTAAGCCAATAAAAATCTTTTGATGTTGTAGACGCTCTTGTGTTCTTTTTCATATATACGGCTCTGCTCCAAAGCATAGAGCTAATTATTATGCTGCCAATACCTTAATGGGACACGGGTATACAACACCTAACTCCTATTAACCTAAGTATATATATATATATATTTATATATATATATATAATTGTTTCTACTTTAGGCACAAGGCCAGCAATTACCCAGTGCATTACTGGTACTTTATTTTATCGACCCCGTAAGGATGAAAGGCAAAGTCAACCTCGGCGGGATTTGAACTCAGATCTTAAAGGGACGTAACTATGCTGGAAAGCATGGCGTCCGACCCTCTACCGATACTGCCAATCCACCGCCTATATATATATATAATATAAGATCACAAGATGGTTAAAAGAGTTCCAAGTATTTTATTATGCGCATTTCAAAAACAAATATCATCATGGGATGATAATTGTGTTCTCATCAGATAAAATAGGGAGACATGATATGAAGCTTAAAAAACACTTGCGAGCAGTGAAGTGTTAAATCAACATATGAAAACTAAAGTAAGATGGATATATGAGGTTGGGAAAAAAGGAGGGGGGTGGGAAAAGGTAAGGAAGAGGAAGAAAGAAAATAAAGGATCACGGGGAAGGAGTATAAGAAGGAAGGATGAGAGAGGAGGAGAAATGAGTGATAGAGAGAGAAATAGCCTTTAAAACTGAGAAAAGATTGTCTCACAGAGAGAAATAAAAAAACCGTTGAAAGATAATAGACAACTTTAAAAGATTTTGAAATTAAAAGTTAATGAGGTTTATGAATGGTGATATTTATGATTAAAGAAAAAGGAATTAAGAATAGTATTTATTTAAGGTTTATATATTGAAGGGTTTAATATTATGTGCGAAAAAAAGAATTTATTAATATGTATTATTAAAATAAAAATATTAAGGATATTAAGGATATAATATGAAAGAAGGAGAGATTAAATGAATTATGAACATAGAGGAATTAGTTAGGGTTTAAGTTTGTTTTTATGTATTGTAATATGTAAAAGTAAATAATAGGTTTAATACGAGCACGGAAGGAGAGAAGAAAGAAGAACATTTAAGGAGGAAAAATATATAACGTCAAAAAGTATATATGTTTACAAAAGTTTACTAATAGTAATATTATTATATATTATAAAAATATAGTTTGTATGGTCAAGAATATAAGGAAAAATGGAAAATGCTATAGTGAGTAATAATTGTTTCTACGTTAGGCACAAGGCCAGCAATTACCCAGTGTATTACTGGTACTTTATTTTATCGACCCCGTAAGGCAAAGTCAACCTCGGCGGGATTTGAACTCAGATCGTAAAGGGACGTAACTATGTTGGAAAGCATGGCGTCCGACCCTCTACCGATACTGCCAATTCACCGCCCTATCGTGAGTAATAATATAAATTAAGAAGTAATTGAGAAGTAAAAGTTACAGATTAAAGATTAGAAATTAAAAAAGAAAAAAGGAAGAAAGGAAAAAGGATAAAAAAAAGAAAGATAGGGGATCTCTAACGACATAGAATGAGTAAATTGTATAATATAGTATACTGAAATAATGTAGAAAGATGGGTATATTTGTAAAAGATATAAAAGCATTTTAGAAAAGAAGATTTTAAACCAATTAGGTATTGAGATATTAGCTGTATACTTTATGGAAAGTTCTATGGGAGTTATGCAAGCAGAGCGAAAATAAATCCGTACGTCTATTTATTATAGAATTAAAATTAGATATAATGGTAAATTTCTCGGCTAGGCAGAGATTAGATGTTCTGGATAGGGAAGAATTTCGGTAAGGAAAGGCGTTGCAAACCTTCCTCCAAGAGATATTATAGTTAATATTTTTTGTCTTTTAAGGACCATATAAGTTCAGAGAGTGCCGTATTAGTTCTTTTAAGTTGGTATTTAAAAGACGAATTGTGATTATAAAATCTTGCTTTAAAGGAAGTGGAAGTGGAACCGAAATAGGTAAAAGAATTAGTACCAGTTATAACCTTACATTCATACACTAAGTTTTTAACAAGACATTGGTTATTAAGAGGACATTTAGTTATAACAGGGCAATTACAATTACGATTAGAGAAATTAACAGAGTTATTAACAAGTGACCTAGTATTATTTATAGAAGGAATTGGATTGGAGAAATTATTTACGATAGGAACTATAGTTTCCTGATTTAGATTGGTGTTATGAACATTCAACGAAGTTACGTTTGACGTCGTATTTAAATTTACTGAATCTAGCCTAGAGTTAACATTGACGTCGGGTTTACTATTGCTATTATTATGGCGCTCAGTGTTGGATGGATATAATGTATTATTTAATATTTTATTATTGTGTTTAGAGATAATGTTAGAGATGTTGGAAGTGGTGGAATAAGAGAATTTGATTGTATGTTTGTTAAAGATCTTACTATAGATATGCGAGGGAGGGAAGCATTTATCTAAGGCCCTAAAGAATAGTTTAGAAATATTACTAGTATTAGATAGAGAAAAAGGAGCATTATACCAAATCATGTTTTTGTATCTAGGTCTTTTATTTAAGTTATTTGAATGTTCATAATTAACAATTTTACTATAAGTCCGTCAATGATTGGTCTCTTTACTGTAATTAATTTTATCAGGATAACCGGCTTTGGAGAGCGCATTATAGTAATTGGCATTAGCGTCGAAGATAACTTTATTAGAGGATAGATTTGAGATTCTTTTTTCAACATTACTGACTACAGCATTGTTAACGTTAGTGGGCTGGTTAGATTTAAAATTAACATAATTTAGATTCTCATTGTCTTTATGGTAAGGGTAATATAGGCCAGTGTCAAGATTAAGGGATATATCCAGGAAGTTAGCTAGTTTGACGTTGTTATCAAATTCAATTTTAAGGTTATGGTGCTTAAATAGATCAAGTATATTGTTCTTAAGGTTAACTAAGTTACAGTTTAAGACAGTAAAAAGGGCATCGTCACGATAAATTCCACCGCGAAGTTGAGGAATTTTCCGATTTAAAGAATTCAAAATAAAGATACCAATCAAGTCCGTCAGTTGCGATGAATCGGACGCACCCATTGGGATATCAAAATTGTTGGAAGTATCAGCTCTAGTCCAATATTCGTTGTTGAATTCCAAGATAGTTTTTCTTGCGGTGAAAATGATGTAAAGTTCAACTGTAGTATTGTCAGAATATTTAAATGCGAAAGATAGAACGTTGTTGAGGAGTGAAGGCGAAATAGAAGAATAGTAACCGGCAATGTCAAACTGAATAAATTTTTGTTTGTTTTTATTATTCAGGTCATTGAACCAGTCAATTACTTATATATATATATATATGTGTGTGTGTGTGTGTGTGTGTGTGTGTGTGTGTGTGTGTGTGTGTGTGTGTGTGTGTGTGTGTGTGTGTGTGTGTGTGTGTGTGTGTGTGTGTGTGTGTGTGTGTTTCATTATATCGGCTAATTGGGATATACTGCGTCATAGCTATATATGCTTTGTATGCTAATTGTTAGCTACTACTTGATTTAGGTTGTTTTCACATGATGAAACCAAATCAGTATCTTATACAATTATTTCTACATTTGGCACAAGGCCAACAATGTGGGGGAAATGGTGTGTTGTGGAAATCGACCCTCATGCTTTACTGGAGTTTTATTTCATCGACTCCGTAAAGATGAAAGACAAAGCTAACCTCTGCAGAATTTGAAATAAGAACGTAAAGGTCCGTAACTATATAGCACAAAACATTTCGTCCGACGCTCCACTGCAATATATATATATATATATATATATATATATATATATATATATATATATATATATATATATGCATATATATATATACATATATATATATATATATATATATACATTTTGACATCCACAGACACAAACATATGCATGCATACACATACAAACATAGATATATACATACATATATACTTACATATATACATATATACATATATATACATATATATAACTGGACTTCACCTAAGTGGACTGCATTTAACTATTATTTGTTAATCCGTATACATATATATATATATATATTCATATATATACATATACATGTGTGTGCGTGCGTGCGTGCGTGCGTGCGTGCGTGCGTGCGTGCGTGCGTGCGTGCGTGCGTGCGTGCGTGCGTGCGTGCGTGCGTGCGTGCGTGCGTGCGTGCGTGCGTGCGTGCGTGCGTGCGTGCGTGCGTGCGTGCGTGCGTGCGTGCGTGTGTGTGTGTGTGTGAGTGTGTGTGTGTGTGTGTGTGTGTGTGTGTGTGTGTGTGTGTGTGTGTGTGTGTGTGTTTATAAGGCGTTCGATCGATTTGGAGGAGTCAGAGCATTTAGAAATTTCTTGAGTTGCTGTATTCTGAGATCAGATCCTGCTGAATTCCAGCTTTGCTTTTCATCCTTTCAGGGTCGGTCAATAAAAATATGCCAGCCCTGTGCTCGTGCAGCTCCATCTTTCTCCAGTTGTCACATCCAGGAGGTTCCCCTGATTCAAGCGAGTCAGTGTCTGTACCTGCTTGTGATTGCATGCCTCCCTAAAAACTAAGCAAATGTATGGTGAATATTACCAAGTCATCGCTCGCTCTGATCGTTCGACAAGATCCCAAATCTCATTTGCTTGCCGAGTGGGGTGAACCTCGTCAAATCAAACCAGGGAAACAATGTTGCCATTGGTCTTTCCATTGCTGACACTATATACCGGTCGCAAATCCTGACAGAAGGAGCAACGTGAAATAAAATGTCTTACTCAAGGACACAACGCATCAGCCGGTCGGAGAATTGAACTCGCAACCTGACAATTGGGAATCCAACTCTCTAACCACTATGCCATACTCGATTGCGAATGGCAGCTGTATTATATATGTATGTACGTATATTACCTTATTTACAAATAGTATTTAATCTATGTGGCAGAATCTTGGTAAAATTTAAATTTTACATACGTAGATGAATTAAGGTCTGATTTATGTCGTTGTAATAAAAATGTGATAGAATCAGCTATGGTTTATACATGTAAGATAACTTTGCAAATTGAGTAGGCAGTCAATGTATGTTAAAGTATAATTATAGTAGTGAAATCGATAAAGTGAAATCCTCTCACATTTAAATCAGCGAGGCAGCCCTGAATTTTGTATTTTAGACATTTTACAATCGGGTTTTATTTTGGTTTCAGTATTTTTTCTTTGTTTTCAGAAAAAAAGAAATCATGAATTTTGTTAACTACATGTTTTAGTATACTTAGAAGGAAACAGGGTGTTGTGATTTATTGTAACATAATATCTGAAAAGAAAGTTGATTAGCAAAAGAGTTCAGTTATTGACTATTGGTTGATAAAGGGTACGGTTTCTCGGAATATATATTTATATATATATATATACATATATATATATATATATGTGTGTATGTGTGTGTGTGTATAATACAATAGTAATAATAATAAATGTGAAGAGGGCTCGATAAGGATAAATATATCAAATGTATAAAAACCCAATATTTATCAAAATAATAGATTAAAGTTTAAGCAAAGAATCGCTGCTTTCACCCTTAACAGGATCTTCCTTTTTAGTTTCAGAAGATCCCATTAAGGGTGAAAGCAGCCATTCTGTGCTTAAACTTTAATCTGTTTTTTAATAAATGTATATAATACATACATATATGTATATATATATATATATACACATATGTGTGTGTGTGTGTGTGTGTGTGTGTGTGTGTGTGTGTGTGTGTGTGTGTGTGTGTGTGTGTGTGTGTGTGTGTGTGTGTAGAACAATGAAAAACTGACAGAGATAGGTAGAAAATTAGTTCATTGTTTTACGATCGTTTCAGAGGGTCAATTGATCGCGGAAGATCGATGTATCGACTAGCATGGTAGTGGTTAGGTTATTACTTCATGGTCGATCGACCGTCTTCTTCAGAAACACTCATTGAGTTCTAACAACGTTATCCCTTCTTGTTAGAAGACATGATATATTTATTGTATTTAAAGTTTTTTATTTCTTTTTCAAATACAACACTTAACCTCAAACTGAATTGTTTCAATATTTTGAGTTCCATTGGTACTGTGTTTTAAAGTTACATTAACTATATCATATTTGGCTAGAAGTGGGGAAAGAGAAAAACGGAGAAATATCTCATGAAAATTAATCTGCTTCATACTTTTTTGTCTTTTTTTATACATCGAAAATACTGGCCTGTTGCATATCACAGATTGGACAATTACATAATGGGTGTCTGACGTAGTCGTATGAATTACATAATTGATGCCAATGAAATGCATATAAAAGCAATGATACAATTAATAAAATTATATAAAATTCCAGAATAGTGCCTTATCCTTCATTTATCTATATATATAAAACTGAGGACGTCTGTCTGTGTGTGTGTGAGTTTGAATCCATAAAACTAGAGAAGCACCCAACCGACTGTTTTCAAACTTTACACATGTAATACTTATGTTTCAGGAAGTGTTCTGAGCAAAACAAATTTCAAATGTTCAATGCCCTAGAGACCGCATTAGGCGATTTAGCGATCTCTCTCTATAATTCTTAGTCTTTCTCTTTTTAGATAGATACATACATATAACGTCGCGCTCTTATAATATCTGTCTGTATGTCTGGCTGTCTGCATTACGTCACTTCCTACAATTCGCTCTGCGTCCAGAACGTGCCCTTATAATATCTGCCTGTATGTCTGATGTCTGCTGCCTCCAGTTATTCTGCCACCCTTGCTCAAGAAAAATCTCACACTCATTCCCCAAACAGATGGTAAGTGCACACAACTCCTTCCTCACGTTTTAAGCCACAGTGTTGCTTACTTATGTACCACCAGACCCTTACTTCTTTGCCATCCGTGGTTGTGGCAATATTAAGCTTAGCTAGGACGGTTATATATTTCACAATACCTTACCCCGTGCAACGCCGAGTACCACTGCTAGTATATATATAAATGGAAAAAATGAAATTTCATTTCTCACTCTTAGTACGGTTGATACTTAAATATAAGTATGTATACGTACATACATATATGTATACAGACGTACAGTAGTATGTATATACTTATATACATGCACACATATATATATGTACGTATGGGTTTACCGAACATTTATTATAATGCTCGGTTTGTTTGTAAACAAACATCCCGAATTATTAGCCGTACAGTGTTCGGCAACCGTCGTTGCCATTTTGTTCAACACTGACAAAGGAACGATGAACTAGTTTCTAGCTTATTAGCTGTCATCAGCACCGTATACCGTTCCTTTGTCAGTGTTGAACAAACCGATCAATATAAGAAATGTTCGGTAAACCCATACGTACATATATATGTGTGTGCATGTATGTATGTATATACATACTACTGTACGTCTGTATACATATATGTATGTACGTATACATACTTATATATATATATATATATATATATATATATATATATATAAATATATATATATATATATATATATATATATATATATATATATATATATATATATATATAAATATATATATATACAAATATATTACACAAAGAGAAGTGTGTTACACAGTGAGATGTGTGTAAAGAATTATTACAAGTGAGTTTTACCGTTACTGTATAGAAAACAATATCTACAGGTTTAGCAATTAAATAGAAAAAAAAACTAAGTCAGAATCACATCTCTGAAGTAGTGTTTTAAATTACCAACCTTATAACTATATATATATATATACATACATACATAAATGAAATATAAGAATAAAAGAATAAATGTTCAATAAATATTCATACGAGAAGCTAAATGTAGAGAGAATTAATGTTTTTAAATCCCTTGGCTGGCTCCTGAAAATACATAGTTAATGACTCGTTAAATAATTTACAGTATCAATTACAGCATAGAACACTCGTTGCTTGTTAATATAGACCAAGCAATTGTTATACGGTAATCGAAACTTCAAAGAAAACGAACACACAAAATGAAGTAAAAGTCAACAAAGAAACAAAATGAGCGATACAACTCACCTAAATACAAAAATACCAGCAATCAAGCAGCGGAAATCATAATTATTCAACTGTAGATACATCTGGATAGATTAGACAGCAATTTGCTCTGACACTCAAATTCAACTGCTCTGCAACCGTTATATGACGATTGCAGATCAACAGGCGAAGCCAACGGAACTGGCTTATCAGTTGAACCGTCTACTTCCTACAATGTTGTTAGCTGTTTCATTCTCGCGTGCATGATCTTCTAATTCGTCACTTAGCTATTTCATTGTAATATGTGGGAGACATACACTTCCACGAACGGTAGGAACGTGCATAAAGACCATTTTCGTTATATGCATGGGTATGTTACACATGACATGACACACAAAGACACACATATATGCCTATTTATAGAAAACAACAGTTTTTACAGTTATTTTTCTGCATCTGAATTTCCTTATATTTTCTGCGAACCTCATAATATGTAAGCCCTTCGAAAGTTCAAACTTTTCACTCAATGTTATTTATAATTCAAAGCTATTTTAATCAGCTTCTAATTCGAGTCCTCGGGCGTATTGGACCCCGTACTGCCGAGTTCCTCCACAAGATAGGAATGCTGGCGGTTCGTCTGAGGAAGGAGTCGCGCGAGGTGGGGTGGCTGTTGCAGCGGGTGTCGCTGGCCATTATCTGCGGTAATGCTTCTGCGGTCCTGTCCGTGGGACGCAACCCCATTACCGCTGCGTTCTAAGCCTAGAGCTCCAATCAACCTCCCCCCTCCTCTTCCCCATTCTTCTGTAACACTAGAGGCCTTGTCTTTCCCTTCCTTTTCCGTTTTTTTCTTATTATTTTCCATTCCATTCTCTGTTTTCAATTAACGAAATAAGAGACAGAGAGGCGTTGAGCTGAGTGGTTGAAAGAATGGCAGTGTTGGTCAAAGGGTCTGTCATTTCCAAGTCGTATGTCTCTTAGGTTTTCTGAGAATCGGTCCGCCAGACAGTGACCCATTTGTCCGATGTATATATATATATATATGCATATACATATATATATATATATATGGTGTGTCTGTGTTTGTACATACAATTATTTCTGTCTCTTTCGATTATACGCGCATACGCACACATCCGCCCTCATTCTCTAGTAGTCACTCTCATTCTCACTGCCTCTCTGTCACACAGCATCTTTCTCTGTCTCTCTCTCTCTCTCTTTCTCTCTCTGTATATATATATATATATATCTTATTTACTCACCCTCGTTACCTCCACATATTGACATATATTTCACATTTTACACACACACACACTCTCTCTCTCTCTCTCTCTCTCTCTCTCTCTCTCTCTCTCTCTCTCTCTCTCTCTCTCTCTCTCTCTCTCTCTCTCTCCTTTACGTTCAGTATTCTTTTTATTTCCATGTCTCTATTTTATGTTTACTCCCTCTCTATCACTTCTTTATATGTCTCTCCCTTTTCGCGTGAACGCACAGAGAGAGAGGAGGGGGAGAGGAGGAGAGATACACAAAGACATTTCCTCGAGAGAGAAAAATTAGTCAGAGAAATTCTCTACCTCTCGTTTTCGTTTTTCTCTATCCGCCCTCTTTCTCTAGTAGTCACTCTCATTCTCACTGTCTCTCTGTCACACAGCATCTTTCTCTCTCTCTCTCTCTCTCTCTCTCTCTCTCTCTCTCTCTGTATATATATATATCTTATTTACTCACCCTCGTTACCTCCACATATTAACATATATTTCACATTTTACGCACGGTCATTGGCGATGAACCAAGTAAAATCCACTGTGGTTTACATATTAATATTGACAGCATTTTAAATCCCATGATGAAAACTATAATTTTCTCTGCTCAGATGCGCTTGCGATTTTTCAACCTCCATTGTTTACAGTATTATGGATGTAATCTCCTGATATTTTAAAACACTTCATATCAGTAAATATATTACATACGCTACGAGACATTGAAATACTAGCTGATAAAGCTCTTGCGTGTCCAAGTGTTTATGATTCGATAAGATCGCTTAGAGCACATCGCAGTAAAGTAATTGGAATCGTCCGGCATGTCGGTTCTGCGACAGAAGTTCGATTCTTATTTGGGTTATTTCTTTTTCACTTTCTTTCTGTGTCTGTGATTTTCATTTGCGGTCCATAGTCCAAATATATTTGGGGTTATTATTACTGTTTCCCTTGAAAATGCTTTCAATTAATCGGATACATCCTTAGGTTTCTAATTCCATTTGAAAGTATTTAATTTCCTTTGCGTGGATACTTATTTGTGTGTTTGTTTGAATGCTTTGGAGCAATGAAAATGCTTCCAAAGTTTCATTTCCATACACCGGTTGTAATTTCAAACTGTAAGTTTCCATAACGGAGCAGAGTGAGTTTTAAAAAAAATGACATATACCTTACAAACCCTTTCTTCTTTATAAGTTTGTAAAAAAAAAATACGTTCAATAATTTGTGCATGAGAGAGTGTGTTTGTGTGTGTGTGTGAGAGAGAGTGTTTGTGTGTGTGTGTGTATAAAAATACAGGGTTTCTATAAAAACACCGAGCTTGATTATCGCATTAATGTTTGTCGAGCAACAAAAGGGGCACACATCGAGTGTCAATGATATCAACCAATACTACATGAAACTTTGTTAGATTATGCAACTGTAGCCACAAATATTGTATAATATAAGTATTTGAAATCAAGGAGTGTTTTTGTGGTCACCCTGTATATTGAAATAGTCAATATCTTAATACGATCATCATTATATTTGTCATCCATTTATGGTAAAGTTCGCTTTACAATCATTAAGTACTGAAATTGATGCTACTAATCAGTAGATTCTAATGAGTCTTTTACTTTGTTAGCAATATTATGGATGTATTTGTGTCATATTTTAAAACACTTTATACCAGTAGATGTATTACATACGTTACAACAAGATAAAGTTACTAGATAATAAAGCTATGTATATATATATGCGTATATATATATATATATATATATATATATATATATATATATATATATATATATATGGGGTGGGTACGTGTGTGTGTGTAATAGTACATCGAATTTATAACTGAACTGCAGTAACAAATTCGAATTATTAAAAGTATAGCCATAGAGTGAATGATGTGAAACTCATTTACTCATTTCATCAGAGTAGACACGCGCGTTAAAAAAAGGAAAACACTACGAATACCAATGTGGTGTGTATATGCTACCTAAATTAATAGATAACAACAACAATGATAGAGAAAACCAAAGAAGCTGAAAATGCATTTGGAGTCTTTAAGAATATATATATATATATATATATATATATATATATATATATATATATATATATATATATAAAGAATTAATATCTAGTAACATATATATACATACAGATGCATATCAATGCTAGCAAATATATAGGTTTTGTCTTAGTAGCTTTGTGGTTCAATGCATGGGGTTGCAGAACAATAATATGAGAGACGTAAAATAAGAAAATTATAAAATTAACTTACTTACTAAAATTTCACTCCCAACTAATTAGTTTCTGAAATGGAATAAATATACTTTCCGAAGAAAATATAGAGAATCATTTCGTCGTCAGGGAAGACTATTCTTAGTTAAGTATCCAGGCAAAGCGTGGACTCTGGAAACTTATTCAAAAATAATTCAGTGGATAGAAAATAGCAAAGCGTGGACTGAATTCCTAGCCATTGAGAAAATCACTGCCTCTGCGTCGGTGGCAAATTCAAAAAGAATCAATCACGTGACATATAGTTGTGTATAATGGTAGCTATGGTGCTTCCATAGGCGGTATGCCAAAATTAGCACTCGATATTCAGCAGAGTAGAGTGTAGATAGTATAAAGAAAACGAAAAATCAGTGATGCATCTGGACTTAATTTATTGCGTGTTACAATTGTTTCGCCGGCAGGTAGCTCGAGACATGGTCCCTGTATGGATCTGGCTGACTCTACGGCTGCAGGTTCATTCAGACACTTGTTCGGAGCAAATTTTATCACTGGGGTGTTATCATCAAAAGACACCCTCAAAAAACCTCACAAGTTTGCACCTCATACTACCTGTGTGTAGTATATCACATGGATACACGCATCTTCTCTTGAACCCCCACCGTTTTTTTTTATTTTACCCCTTTTTTCATGTACCTATTTATGAAGTTACATACAGATTTTAGTGTATCCTAAAATATTGTAAATTTATTTATTTATTTTATTTTATTTTATTATACTATTATGTTTATATTCGCGTGTTTTTTATATGTGGACCTGTGCGTAGGTACATGTATGTGTGTGTGTAGATATATATATATATATATATATATATATATATATATATATATATATATATATATATATATATACGTGGGTGCGTACGGGGGGTGTATATGGGCATGGGGGCGTGTATGCATGAGCTTATGAGCGCGTGTATGTGCAGACAGGTGCATGTATGTAAATATGTAGCAGAGTGTGTATGTATGTGTATATATATATGTGTGTATATATGACTATATATATATATGTATATTATATATGTGTGCGTATGTACGTATAGCTACGTATGAATAGGTGTGTGGGGGGGGGGTGCGTAAGTGTGTATATATATATGTATATATATATGTGTGTGTGAGTGCGGATGTATGCATATGTGGGCATCTAAATGTGTGTATGTGTATTTGTGCATAAATGTATGTGTTTATGTGCACCTCACAGGAATGTGTGCGGATGATTATATATGGAGTATATGCATTTTATTACTATTATTCTTTTTGTATTACTTTATCACTGATTTTTCGTTTTCTTTATACTATATATATATATATATATATATATATATATATATATATATATATATATGAATTTATCTTACTGGCTTCTCGCATTTACCAATTTTCTTTTCTCCCTCTCTTATTTTTCCCAATAAATTCCTTTGGTTATTGACACACTGGGGTTAGATATGTTGTCTTTAATGCGTAGAAATATCCATGATCCCCCACCAGACAACTGATGAAGGAGAATTTTCTCCCGTTCGTGCTTTCCTGTTATTTATAAATACACCTTATCCAGCAACTGCACAGCCTATGTTTCTTCTTTTATATGTATAATATGTATGTATGTATATATATATATATATATATATATATATATATATATATATATATATATATATATATATATATATATATATATATGAATTTAGCTTACTGGCTTCTCGCATTTATGAATTCATATATATATATATATATATATATATATATATATATATGCAGAAGTTATATTTAATTTGTTGGGATTCAACAAGCTTAAAAGTTTTATAACTGAAATAAAGCACTCAACAGCTACTGCAGTAAATATTCAATATATTAATAAATGCTACATATAATGGTACATAATGTGTACACACACACATATATATATATAAAGATGTTGGACATACTTTATAGTATACTAGTAGTAAAGCCCGGCGTTGCTCGGGGTCGCTCAGTAGCTGTGTTAAAGTTACAATGTTAAGTTTCTTTTTTGGCTTAAAGTCTGTCTGCACGACTGTCTGTCTGCACGCCTAACGAAATTTACAGATACATATATTTTAAATAAACTTATATAATGTTTGCTTTTTTTTACGAAATATTTGCTTGTTTTACGTAGTCTTTAAATAGACTTGTTTTCAAGTAAAAATATTGTTTTAAAAGGCTTTTAAATGGAAATGAAGCAAAACGGAAGCTTCGTGTTCGAACTGATGAATTTTGCAAGTCAAAATTTTGCTGGCTCGACAACTGTTCGTGTATTGTGTTAATGTCATTTTAAACGCTGAGAAAGCCAGCGTAATTTTTTTAATTTTTGCACGCAGAAAATGTAAACAGAACGTAAGACGCTCAATGTAAACAGAACAAAGGGAAATAACTCGTCACTTACGCTCAAAAATCGATACATTAGATTCGATTTCGTCACATAGGGTGGGTCAATTTGAAATATTTTTTTCCGATGTCTTCGCTAGGGCTCAATGTACAAGTATAGCAATTTCGGTGCAATTCCGTCAGAGATTCTAAGAGGATATGTGTGCCAAAAATCGATAGACAGACAGACAACCACAGCTTTATATATATAGATTGCTCTGATTATTTAATTTATTAATTCATCATTGAGCCACATCATGAATGGTTGCCAAAATATATATATATCTGTGACTTTGTCTAGTTTGTGTGTATGTAAATCTTTATATTTGATAATCTCCCATAAGGTTGAGATGCAATTTGGGCAATATTGGGCTGCGCTTTCTAGCAACCAGCCCACTCGCCGTAGGCACCAATCACATTCTTTCTGACTTGACCACTGCCACGTCACATTTCTTAGCCATTTTGAATTCGTTTCTGCAGGGGATCATTTAAGAAAACTCTTTGTCCAAGTGAGTTTGTTTCCTGGTGAGTTCGAAGCTCGAGAATTTATCCTTGATAGGATATTTCCGAAAGCGAACGAACCCTAAGGGTAGAAACGTAATCCTGGTATGTGTATATGTATTTTTTCTTCTAACTTTAATTTTATACCTAATTGTGTATGGTTGATGGTATATTTAATCGATTTCCACGTGCTATTGAAATGTTGGGTAAATATTCTATAGCGGTTGACCGCGAATAGATGGCTGTCGTTTATTTATCCACTATTTCTTCATAGCTGCCTTTTAATATTATAGCCTGGTTTAATTGGTTTTTTGTGTGGTTGATTATGCTAATTGGGAGAGGAAATGGTGTATATATATTATCAAATGATTCTATGGACATACTTTATAGTATATATATAATACGAGGTTTAAGATAGGAGATACAGTGAGAATGTAAGCAATGCAACATTTCTTTCATATGCATAAAGACACGACAAATCCACATCATTACACCGACAAATATGTGCTGCTTGGTTACGCATAGAATCGTGATTAAATATATATAATATAATGTAATGCGGAGAAAGTTCACATGTCTACAAATGTATATGCAACTATATTTTTCAGTGTAATGCTATTACAAAACAAATAATTATTGCATATAGAACAAAAATACAAGAGAATAAAGTAGAAACAAAGATTCACAATATTGTTATTATATCATACTGTATGGAAGTTAATCATTTCTATGTAAGCTGACAGGAAATATCTGATAAATAACTTCTCGTACTTACATCAGATACTCATTGTTTAAAAGGTTTAGATATACACGTGAGAGCGAGTGAGAGTGTGTTTGTCAATGTGTACTTTAGCGTTTATATATGTGTGTTATTGAATACTAGTATTCATATTCGACAGATATATTTATATATTATATATTATGTGTCTATATATATATATATATATATATGTGTGTGTGTGTGTGTATGTATATATATATATACATATATATATATATATATATATATATATATATATATATATATATATATATATATATATATATATATATATATATATATATTATATAATATATATATTATATATAATATATAATATATATATATAATATATAATACAGTATATATGTATAATATATATTTATATATATATATATATATATATATATATATATTATATATTATACATATATACTGTATTATATATTATATATATATATATTATATATTATATATATATTATATAATATATATATATGTGTGTGTGTATATACACACATGCACACATATATATATATAAAATGTATACACACAGATACGCACACACACATATATATATATATATATATATATATATATATATATATATATATATATATGTGTGTGTGCGTATCTGTGTGTATACATTTTATATATATATATGTGTGCATGTGTGTGTGTATTTTATATATATATATATATGTATATCTTACGTGTGTATATATTTTGTGTGTGTGTGTACCTATGTATATATATATTTTTTTAAATCTTTTTGTATGTATATATTTCATATATATGCGTGTTCTGTGTATATATATATTATATATATATATATGTATACTTGTGCGTACATGCATGCATGCATATGTATATATTCACACCTGTATGGATTTGTGTGTGTAGATGTGTGAGTGTTTGAGGGGGTAGGTGTGAGTGTATGTACAAGTGAACCAGCATAAACCCATTATTTCTAAATTTTCGAAACTATCTAAGTATTGGACGCTAACCATTATATTATGTATTACCACCCCACTTTTTATATGTGTAGAAGTGTGTATGTGTCTGTGGAGGTGTGTGTGAGTGTAGTGCAAGCCAACCTACATAAGCCTTTTTATTTGTAAACTTTCTACACCAACCATAATTTTCAGTAGCACCACTCTACATAAATTCCTCAATTTAAGAATGACCTGTAGTATCTATTTCATACTATTAACCTTATTTAAAAATATATCTGACCAAGAATGCCTTTTGTGAAAATCAGTCATGTGGAACTATTGTCATCTTGCCTGATGGTTTGAACCTTACAAACCCACCTGTCCCTTTGAGGTCAAATACCAACCTACTACCATCTACAAACTGCCCAATGAGAATCAAGACTATTCCTGCTGACAACATCAAAATATTCCTAACAAGCTCATATGTCCCAAGGCTCTGATACCATCAACACTATACACACAGAGCTGGCATATCTAAGAACTGACTAACTGCCTGATGAGGTCATAGCCATTCAATGGCTATCATCGAAATATATATAGCAGTAAATAAAGGATTATGAGTTCATGCAATTGACTTATGTTTCGTCACTATATTTATATATATATTTATATTATATATTATATATGTATATATATATTCA
>OZ024746.1:49338956-49506456 GCA_964016885.1 Eledone cirrhosa
TACACACACACACACGCGATAGCATCTAACAGCGCTGCTGCGATCGAATGTGGCTTTTTAGCCCAGCCAATGATCTAAAATGTCTTGCACAGAGTCGGCAACCAAAGCATTCACTGGGAATAGTCGGCTGTGGTTGGAGTTCGTGTACTTTTGCATGTCGCTTGAGCCCTCCTGCTGATTTACATTCTCTACCACATGTTTGGCAAGCATGATGAGTAGCATCTCCAACAGCAGCCTGGTAGTCAACCACTGGTCTTACTTTATGATTGCGAAGATGACTTTCGAGTCCAGCTTTGCTTAGGCAGAGTCTCGCACAGACGCTGCATGTCAGCACCATAGGAGGACCCTCGCCGTCTGGAAGTGCAACAGCAATGCCCTTCCTCACATCCATCTTTACTTTCTCGTATGCGATTCGAGATGCCTCAAAGGCAACTTTTCCCTCATATACAGTCTTTCTCCATTTATTACGATCAGCAGCAATATTTTCCCATGTATCAGCAGAGATGTTAGCGTCTTTCAGAGAGGCTTTCAAGGAATCCTTATACCTCTTTTTTGGTTTATGTGGCGGTCGTTTCCTTTAACCAACTCTCCATAAAAGAGTTGTTTTAGTATTCTAGAATCCTTCATCCCGGCAAGGTGACCACTCCAACGGAGTCGTTGCTTAAGCACAAGAGCTTCTATACTGTCACACATAGAGCTTTCCAAAATCTCGACATCACTGATGTGGTCCCTCCAGTGAACGCCATGGATCCGTCTGAGACACATCTGATGGAAACGCTCCAATTGCTTAAGGTGGTATCGATATGTGACCCAGGTCTCGCAGGCATAAAGAAGACAAGAGAGCACACATGCCCTGTACACCTTTACTACTACATACATACATACATACATACATACATACATACATACATACATACATACATACATACATACATACATACATACATACATACATGGTGGCTGCCAACTCGTTTTCGAGTACGGCCACTACTTTATATCTATGTAGGAAAACCCCTACCGATGCGCTAAACAAGTGTGACTTTTTAGTCCAGCCAGCGACTTGAAAACTCAGGTACAAACACTACACCTGTGACAATTATTGACACATAGTGCTGGGCCCATGGCACCATGTGATGACAAGTGCAGAGAGATCTCCAGATATAACGCAATGCCTGTGCCGTGAAGCTTTTATAGTGAGCAAAGGCGCTGCACAAAGCCAGTCCCACTCTCTTAACCAAGATGATATTTACCAAAAAGAATAACAAGTCAACACCATTGGATACCATCAGGATTACAGGTGTTATATCAGAGTTTTCCTTCTCCTAGATTTCTGCCTTGATAAAGGCTAAGAGGTCATCTCTCCCGGATATGTATATATACATACATACATACATACATACATACATACATACATACATACATACATACATACATACATACATACACATATATATGTAAACATGGTGGCTGCCAACTCGTTTTCGAGTACGGCCACTGCTTTATATCTATGTAGGAGAAGCCCTACCGATGCGTTAAACAAGTGTGACTTTTTAGTCCAGCCAGCGACTTGAAAACTCTGGTACAAACACTACACTTGTGACAATTACTGACACAGTGCTGGGCCCATGGTACCAAGTGACAAGTGCAGAGAGATCTCGAGATATACATACATACATACATACATACATACATACATACATACATACATACATACATACATACATACAAGGATGCTCACTGAACAACCTCAGGTTACTAGCGCTAGATACTAAAACTATCATGGAAACCTGGATTTTCGACACGTGCGAACGAACCCCAATTTCTGATCACTTTGAGATCTACGCATCTCTTAGTTGGCATGGAATTGTAGGTGGGGTGGCAGTGTTGTTTAAGAAAAGACTAGATCTCGAGGTACGGACGATCTTCCGGGAAACGGGCGGTATGTTGGTGGTCCTCTAAATGAAAAACAGCAAAGTTTGTGCTTTTAGACTAGTAGCCGTCTATGCTCCATCACAGGCTAGTAGTAGTAGTAGTAGTAGTAGTAGTAGTAGTAGTAGTAGTAGTAGTAGTAGTAGTGGTGGTGGTGGTGGTGGTGGTGGTGGTGGTGGTGGTGGTGGTGGTGGTGGTGGTGGTGGTGGTGGTGGTGGTGGTGGTGGTGGTGGCGGCGGCGGCGGCGGCGGCAGCAGCAGCAGCAGCAGCAGCAGCAGTAGTAGTAGTAGTAGTAGTAGTAGTAGTAGTAGTAGTAGTAGTAGTAGTAGTAGTAGTAGTCTATTATACAGCTGCATTGTTTATATCTTTTTAACTTATGAAGTATACATATATGAATATTTTAGGGGGTATGTTTGATGTTTCGGGAGTAGTAAATCGTTTTGTAAACATTTAACTAAGCTCATCTTCTTGCGTCGGACGCTCTTGTTATCAATCCCTTTAAGAAACGAACAGTTACTACGGACATAATGTGGCTAAGTGGTTAAGAAATTCGTTTTACAATCATAAGATACCAGATTCAATCCGACTTCGTGGGATCTTGACCAAGTTTCCTTTCCCATAGCGTTGGTTCGACCAAAACTTTGAGTGAAATGTACAGAGTCGCTGGAGCAATGAACAAAATGATTTGTAATATTTGTTCTGACTCTGAACGTTCGGGATTCACATCCCACCGAGGTCAACCTTGCCCTTCATTATTTCGGGATCGATAAAATAATGTACCAGTCAAGTACTTGGGCTGATTTAATCAATTTTACCATCCCCTTAAATTTACTGGCCTTGTGGCTAAGACAGAAATTAATATATATGTTCTAATTTCAAACTCCACCGAAGTCAATTTTGCTTTTCATACTTCCAGGGTCGATAAAATGAAGTACCAGATAAAAACTGGATCGATTTAGTCGACATTCAGATTTCCCAAAATTTCTGGCCTTGTACATGAATTAGAAATCCAATATATGTACAAATACACAATGCTAGTATCTGAAAATCTTAAACTGCAACATAATGACCGTGTCATTATTTTAATAAGGCAGGTGGTGAGAAGATGATATCAAGAAAGATGTTCTTGAAGCATTTTCGATAACATATAAGAGACAGCTGTTCACTGACACATAAAAAGAGAATTAGATTAGTTTTCAGCAGAAGAAATTTAGGCTGCTATCATATTGCCGGTACACGCATGCGTACAGGCACACATATACACACATAGAAAACACAGGCACACACAGAGATATATAAATGATATTATGTTATGGTTAATATTATTAAATGTTGACGTGATTAATGGAATGGAGAGGTATGCACAGTCTATTAAACGTGTGCAGATTTGTAACTATATAAATATAGCTATCTGTCTAACCATGCATATGTGCACACATACATATATATATATATATGTGTGTGTGTGTGTGTAGTAAAAATAAATGTGAAGACTAAAATCCGAAGAGGGCTCGATAAAGATGAATATATATATATATATATATATATATATATATATATACAAATTTTAGTACAGCATCAACGAAGCTTTTGGCCAAGCTAACGAATGCAGATTCGGAATGCAGCTTAGCACTCGATGGAGAATATTACCCCAGAGTTATAACAATACGTTTAGACAGCTTTGCAAATCAAATATAGCGACCGACAGTCTGGCCGCATTACCATAGCAACGGAAAAAAATGAACTAAGGAAACAATTTTATATATATGTATGTATGTATGTATGTATGTATGTATGTATGTATGTATGTATGTATGTATGTATGTATTCTGTCAAGGCAGAATTCTAGGAGAAGGAAAACTCTGATATAACACCTGCAACCCTGATGGTATCCAATGATGTTGACTCGTTCTTCTTTTTGGTAAATATCATCTTGGTTAAGAGAGTGGGACTGGCTTTGTGCAGTGCCTTTGCTCACTATAAAGCTTCACGGCACAGGCATTGCTTTATATCTGGAGATCTCTCTGCACTTGTCGTCTCATGGTACCATGGGCCCAGCACTATGTGTCAATAATTGTCGCAAGTGTAGTGTTTGTACCAGAGTTTTCAAGTCGCTGGCTGGACTAAAAAGTCACACTCGTTCAGCGCATCGGTAGGGGTTCACCTACATGGATGTAAAGTAGTGGCCGTACTCGAAAACGAGTCGGCAGCCACCATGTATGTATGTATATATACATATATATATATATATCCGAAGAGGTCTCAATAAAGATTTATATATATATATATATATATATATATATATATATATATATATATATATATATATATATATATATATATATATATATGAAAAGTGTAAGTTTCTACACAAAACGAAGGTTATAGAGAAAATTGAGGTTGGTAATGGCACATGGAATATATAAGAGACAGGATACTTTTTGTGAAAAAACATATAATTTTATAAGGTAAGGAAATAATAAAGGGTATAAAAAATGACCGGTTTCGATGGGTCTGCAAAAGCCATCTTTTCAAATGTTGATTAATATTAAGAAAATTAATAATAAGAGTTAAAATTTGAGATTTGAAAATTCAAGTATAAAATTCAGTGTGGGATTTCATAGTAGTTTTCATCTTGGTAGCAGCAAGTTGACTGCTGTGTGCCTTTCTGGTAGTGAATGAGGAGTTATTTGGGGGAGTGGGTTATTTTATAAAGGTCAGATTTAGCAATGGCCAGATGGCCAGCTGCTGGTCAGTGAGGGGGTGGAAGCAATATACATACATATATCTCCCTGTGGTCGGTAGGAGAGGGGAGAGTGATAGAAAGGTATTTAGTGCACTTACACCTATATAGACACACATACCCTCATCCACACACACATACATATACATATACATACATATACACATATACATATATATATATATATATATATATATATATATATGTATATATATATATATATATATATATATATATATATATATATATATATATATATATATATATACATATATATATATATATATATATATACATATATATATACATATACACACATACATACACACACACATACATATACATACACACATATACACACACACATATATACACATACACACACATATATATATACACACACATACACATATATATACATACACATACATCGAGATACACACATACATACACACACACATATATATATATATGTACATACACATATATACACACATATATATACACATATATATATACACACACACACATACATACACACACACACATATATGCATACATACACACATACAAACACACACACACACACACATATATACACATACACACACATATATATACACACACACACATATATATACACATACGCATACATCCAGATACACACATACACACACACACACACACAATACATACACATACATACATCCACATGCACACACATACACACACACACACACACACACACACACACACACACACACACACATACACCCACACACATAGAGAAATGGCCTCCAAATATATATATATATACATACATACACATATTTTTTCCATAATATAAGAAGTTAGGACATTGAAATTAAAATACAAGTCATTCTGATCACATTGAGTTCTTCATGTAGATTGGGCCCCGCAACCGACAGTGGTGAATTATGTGTGCGCATATATATATAGATATATGTGTGTGCACGTGCAGGGTTTAACATGGATGTGTTGGTCACCCAAAGGCATGGTCTGTCAACGAATAAACCTGATTCTACAGAATTGGTCTCTGGTCTTTAATAGTAGTGATAATTATATACATGCACACATACACACACATACATCTGTCACTCCGTGCGTATGTGTGTTTATATTTTATGACAATTCTATTGGGGTGATAACCCGTTTAGTTTTGGTTTAAATTTGTTAAGGAATAGATTTTCTTTGTTTATTCTTTGTTGCTGTGTGAACGAATCTGAGCACTTGTAGAAGGGGAAGATTTTAAAGTTGGGTAGTGTCATTCCTGCGCAGTTCGCAATATGGCTGCTCAAGGGGATTTTTCTTGTGTTAGCGTCCCGGATTTGTTGGCGGTGGATGGTCATTATTTTGCATAATGAGTTGCCCGTCTGTCCTATGTAGTTGTGTTTGCACCCACCGAAAGTTATTGCGTAAATCAAGTTCGAGTTGCAGGTGAAATTGTTTTTTACTGTAAATGTTTGGCCATCTTTAAATGTAAATTTTTGTCCTTCAGTGAGGTAGAGGCACGTTCCACAGTTTGTTCTACCACATTTGGTAACTGTAGGTTTGAGGATTGGTTTGGGTATATTTGGTCCAGTGAGAATGCGTTTTAGTGATTTGGGTTGTCTTTTACTTTTAAGGATCTTGTGTGTTTCAAGAATAGACTTCATTTTTACATCTTTAAGTAGGATGGGGAGGTTTTTGTGTAGGTGATCAAACATTTCGGTATTTCTGGGGTTGAAAGTGGATACATATGGCAGGGTGTTGAGTGTGGTTTTCTGTTTTGGATTGTTAAGTTGATGGGGATTTAGGTGTTTTGCCCTGTCTATTCCATTGTTGATTATTTCAAGTGGAAAGGCTCTTAAGATAAGGGTGTCTTTTAGTTCCTTTAGTCTTTGCTCCCGTTTAGGTGGATCTGATACTATGGTACATATACGTTTGGCCAAATTGTAAGGAATGTTAAGTTTTGTATGTTTTGGGTGACTTGATGTGAAAAAGAGGTATTGCTTGGAATCTGTGGGTTTATAGAATATATCTGTATCTAATTTCCCGTCTATTACAGAGATGAGAATATCCAAGAAGGCTAATTCCTTGGGATTGGATTCCATTGTGAATTGTATGTTATTATCTATGTTGTTTATCATGTTTTTAAACATAGTAAGTGAGTTCATGTCTTCTTGCCATAGGATAAAGCAGTCGTCTAGATATCTTTTCCAATTGGCTTTGAGGTGTGTGTGGAAAGAGTCTCCAAATAAGAGAAGGGACTGACTGTATATTTGTTGTTCATGGAAACCCATGACTAGGTTGGCATATGTGGGTGCTACTTTCGTGCCCATTGCAGTACCTGATACTTGTCTGTATGTTGAACCATTGAATGTGAAGTAGTTATTTTGTAGGATAAAGCGGAGTCCGTCAGTGATAAAATCTTTGTTGATGCGTGTCGCGATATGTCTGATGGGTGTGTGTTAAGCCAGTATTGGACTGCTGTTATTCCATAGTTGTGGGGTATGTTTGTGTAGAGGTTTATTACGTCAAAGGAGACAAGAATTGTATTTGCACTTACTGTTTTAGGGAGTCAAGGTCATCTCGTATGTAGCTCTGTATATGTTGTAGAAAGGGTTTCAGTAGGATGTCTAGAAAGTTGCCAAGTCTGTGGGTTTCACATGTAGGGCCTGCTATAATTGGCCTGAGTTTTAGGTCTTCTGGTGGTGTTAGTTCAATGTAATTGTTGGTTGAGATGTCACATGCATCGTTTATGGATTTACATTTGTGGAGTTTCGGTAAGCCGTAAAAAGAGCTTGTATTGCATTTGAAGTGGCTTATATAATTAAACTCTTTTGTGGTTAAGCTGTTGCGGTATTTATTCAGTAAGGTCAAAAGGTTCCCCATTGTTTTGGTGTGTTTGTAGTTTTCTGTTTTTTCATAGTATGTGTTGTTTTCTAAAATGTTAAGTGCGAGGGTCCTATAGTAGTCCGTATTCATAATGACAGCAGTACTGCCTTTATCGGCTTCTTTGATGGTTATCTCAGGGTTGTTTCTAAGTGTGAATAATTCTTCCCATTCGTGTGTAGATAGGTTTGATTTCGTGTGTTTATTTGTAATTTTTTCATAGGGAAAGTTGGTGATGTGTCCAGTGCTTTATTTCTTCCCTTTTGTGGGCAGAAATTGCTTATTTCTAACCAGTGATTCGTCTTCAGTGTTGGTGTCGTTGCGGGGCCCAATCTACATGAAGAACTCAATGTGATCAGAATGACTTGTATTTTAATTTCACTGTCCTAACTTCTTATATTATGGAAAAAATATATGTGTATGTATGTATATATATATATATTTGGAGGCCATTTCTCTATGTGTGTGGGTGTATGTATGTGTGTGTGTGTGTGTATGTGTGTGCATGTGGATGTATGTATGTGTATGTATTGTGTGTGTGTGTGTGTGTGTGTGTGTGTATGTGTGTATCTGGATGTATGCGTATGTGTATATATATGTGTATATATATGTGTGTATATATGTGTATGTACATATATATATATATATATATGTGTGTGTATGTATGTGTGTATCTAGATGTATGTGTATGTATATATATGTGTATGTGTGTATATATATATGTGTGTGTATGTGTATATATGTGTGTGTGTGTGTGTATGTGTGTATGTATATGTATGTGTGTGTGTATGTATGTGTGTATATGTATATATATGTATATATATATATATATATATATATATATATATATATATATGTGTATATGTGTATATGTATGTATATGTATATGTATGTGTGTGTGGATGAGGGTATGTGTGTATATATAGGTGTAAGTGCACTAAATCCCTTTCTATCACTCTTCCCTCTTCTACCGACCACAGGGAGATATATGTATGTATATTGCTTCCACCCCCTCACTGACCAGCAGCTGGCCATCTGGCCATTGCTAAATCTGACCTTTATAAAATAACCCACTCCCCAAATAACTCCTCATTCACTACCAGAAAGGCACACAGCAGTCAACTTGCTGCTACCAAGATGAAAACTACTATGAAATCCCACACTGAATTTTATACTTGAATTTTCAAATCTCAAATTTTAACTCTTCTTATTATTAATTTTCTTAATATTAATCAACATTTGAAAAGATGGCTTTTGCATACCCATCGAAACCGGTCATTTTTTATACCCTTTATTATTTCCTTACCTTATAAAATTATATATTTTTTCACAAAAAAGTATTCTGTCTCTTATATATTCCATGTGCCATTACCAACCTCAATTTTCTCTCTCTCTATATATATATATATTTATATATATATATGTATATATATATATATACATATATGTACACATACATATGTGTGGACATGTGGTTAAAGAGTTCGTTTCAGAACTGTGTGGTTTAGGGTTCAAGCATGCTACACTGAACCTTGAGTAAGTGACCTCTACTATAGATACGGAATGACCATGCAATACCTTGTAAGAGAAATGAGCCCTCTTATTATTTATATTTTTTATTATTTTTTTTATTTTCTTCCCTAACTTTCCCTTACAAATCTTTCGTACAACTGACCCCCCCCCCCCAATCTAAACTTTTCTGAAGAAGCATTTCTGTACGAAACGTCGAAACCTCCTCTACTTTCACCAAGCGTGAATCTAATATAACAGTGTAAAATTTGCCTGCTGTGTTTTGTTTGTTTCATTTATCCATAATATATAAGTGACTATAGCGTCAAAATGGGAAAAATAGTTAACGTCAGATGTGGGAAAAATAAATCAAACTCATCTCAAAGAGAATCAGGATATAGATTCATCCACAGAATTTAGTGAAATCCAGGGAAAAATCAATAGAGCCTTAACCCATGATAAAATAAAGTTTAAAATACTCATCCTTCAATTTGGAAAAACTTCAAATGCTCTGTATAGTCTTAAAGACTATTTCACGAAAACTTTCAGTGGAGTTCGTCACGGTTGGAATTCGATCCTCAGCAGAGCCTAACTCGATAACCAAAATTTTCACAGATTGATATGCCAAAAAGGGAATTTAAAACAGGCTAGTTCACCATCATGCGTGATTATGAAAAATAAAACGCACATGTGAAAGGACAGGGCTGGTGACGTCAGAATGAGATGAATATTTGTTTACAAGAAACAACAGTCAAAAAACATTCCGAAAAAAACGCTCAGAAAAAAAGGAGTTCAGCGAGAAGCAATATTATCGCGGTTTTTTATAAAAAAAATACCGGGATTAGTCACAAATAATTTAAGCACTCTAGGAAAGAAATCCGAGTATAAATATATAAATGAAAGGTAGAGAAAACATTGTAGCAAAAAGCCAACAGTATTCCATAATATATAAGTGACTATATATATATATATATATATATATATATATATATATATATATATATATATATATATATATATATATATATATATATATATATATATATGTATATATATATATATATATATATATTTATTTTATATATATATATGCATATTTATATACAAATATATATATATATTTATATATATATATAAGTATGTATACGTACATATATGTATACAGACGTACAGTAGTATGTATATACATACATACATGTACACATATATATATGTACGTATGGGTTTACCGAACATTTATTATAATCTTGGGTTATATATATATATTATATTAAATTGTATTATGTTATATTATATATATATATATAAATATGTATGTATATATGTATATATATATATATATATATATAGTTAACAGAATAGAGGTGTAACACACAAGTTATTATATATTGGTAAACGGAATAGAAAATGCTGACAAATTGTTCACAGTTGAAAAATGGTTTAATTAGGAATAAAAGAGTATTAATAATTGTATGGGTTAGTATTCAGTTGTGGTTTTAAGTTTTTAAGTTTTTACCGGTTGCGCATTTCTAAATGCTTTTCAAAAATAATTTTGAGATAGAGTGTCCGTGTTGTTTGCTCTGATCTGATTAGTTTTGGGAATTCTACCTGTTTTTATGTTAAAAAAGTGGCTCCAGCGCTACTTTGGTGTTGCAAAAATTCTTGTGGTCAAAACAATTTTGATTGGTCGGTAGAGATCATGTGAATGTAAAAAATTGATTTTGCCCCAAGACTGGTTTTATGTTAAAAAAGTGGCTTCAGCGCTACTTGGTGTTTGCAAAAATTCTTGTGGTCAAAACAATTTTGATTGGTCGGTAGAGGTCATGTGAATAAAAAATTGATTTTGCGCCAAGACTGAGAAATGACTCTTTCACAACAAATATGTGTGTGTGTGTGTGTGTGTGTGTGTGTGTGTGTGTGTGTGTGTGTGTGTGTATAGTAGTAGTAGTAAGGTGTTCGATGTTGTGATAATGGTTAGCAGGGATGTGTGTCAAATGGCTATTAAGATAAGTGTGTGTGTGTGTGTGTGTGTGTGTGTGTGTGTGTGTGTGTGTGTGTGTGTGTGTGTGTGTGTGTGTGTGTGTGTGTGTGTGTGTGTGTGTGTGTGTAATTCGTGGTAGCAGGGATGGTCAGTAGAAATGTGTCTGTAAGCAGTGGGGGGTATTTTAGCATGTCAAAAGATATTTTTCAGCTTTTGTCTTATACGGAGAAGTGTGTGTGTGTGTGTATAAGTCTCTTTGTATGTTAATGTACGCGTGTGTATGTGTGTGTGTGTGTATATATATGTGTGTGTGTGTGTGAGAGAATGTGTGTGTGTGTGGGGGGGTGGACCAGTATTTTTTTCCCCCTGGTAAAATGGTGTACATTATTCGATTTTTTCAGTAAAAGCGGTTCTCTTCATAGAACATCAAAAATCTTAACAATAAAAGGTGTGAAATGATATTCACTATATATATATATATATACATACATATATTCACTATATATATATATACACATATATTTGTTTGTGTTGCACCATAGAGCATGTGTGTTTACGTATGTCATTGTGTTTATATGTGGGTAGAGATGTGTGCTGATGTAGGTATGTATGTTGACGTGTATATGTTGTGGGTTCGTCTTAGGGAGAGGTGTTTAGACGGGGTCCGTATTTGTTAATGAAGTAAGTTTCCTTGCTGATGCGCTGGGTGTGGGTGGCATTATCTTTAAATTTGTAGAGGGGAAAAAAGTGCCGCTTGGTTCCTACACTATGAATCGACTTTTCAAACGGATTACACCTCCAATAACCCGTTCATAAAAATAGGAAAACCCATAACTGAACCGCACAACAACTTCTCAAACCCCCAAGCCACTAACAAACGAAGAAGGAAGAACCACGCCGAAGATGAACTTCCCAACCTCGCTACCATAAGAAGGAACAAAAACCCAAGAAATCATCTCCCCCAGAATGACATTTACAACTTTCCCCCTTCAAGTAGACACCATACCAAATCACTCAACTACTACGCGGATGCCTCATCGTCAAACATAGGGAAAAGATACCACCACCATGATAGATGTAACAACTTCCACGCTTCAAGGGGACTGCAAGGTAATTACCATTTTCTCAACTCTCGCTTCCACAATACACAACAAAATCCACACCACACGATACAACCAACAACGTAGGCCACTTATAACACCACAATACAACATGGCACATAGAAACACACCCATACTCGCAGTACAGGAACACCCCATTCAATCTACAACCACCAACCCGAACCACATTTTACAACAACAAGGAATATAACAAACACAGGAGACCACTTAACATCAGCAGACAACTCCTCTACCCCAACCATTTTTAGACACAGCACACAGATACAGGCAAACAAAATAACACAAGATAGGGAGGGGAAACCGATAGTAATAAAAATTATCAATCTTACTAGTGCAGAACCAACACCCAACCTTATCAACTTACTCTCCAAAGTTCTTAAATTCACACCGACCCCACTACGTCCTAACTACTATGAAATGAAGGAAGACATCACAGACTTCTGTAGAAAGTTACGACTTAGTGAACAACTATTCGACCAGTACAATGAGGATGAATCATTAGCCAGAAATAGAAGCAATTACACCCCTTCAAAAGGTAGAAATAAAATCCTGGACGAATTCTGTGAACACATCACAAACTTCCCTTACCAACACTTGCACAGACAAAAACACAAGCCAAACCTCAACAAGAAAGAATGGGAAGAATTAAATAGATTAAAAACCGACAGAACCATTACAATTAAAGAGGCTGATAAAGGGAGTACAGTAGTCCTAATGGAGACAGAATTCTATATCAACTTAGCGCTCTCCACTTTGGAAAACGAAACATACTACGAAAAGGCTGAACACTACAATCAACAGAAAATTATGAGAAACCTAAAAACTCTAATCATCCAATACAAAGAAGGACTCACTAACAAGGAATTCAGCTTCATCACAGACTTCACAAGTAAATCCAGCCTTTTCTACGGTATCCCTAAAGTACATAAAAGCGAATCAATAAGTAAGGCATGCAAGGAAGCCACAGACATAGTCATCAATGTCCCTCACCCAATGATCTCAAATTAAGACCTATAATAGCAGGCCCCGCTTGCGAAACGCACCGTCTTAGCAACTTCATTGATACCCTTCTCAAACCCTTCCTCAAGCACATCAAAAGCTATATAAGGGACGACCTAGATATGCTCAATCACCTCCCTAATATGCCACTTTCTGAACAAACCCTACTAGTGACGTTCGATGTAGTCAACCCATACTCCAACATCCCCCACAACCTAGGAATAGAAGCTATCCAATTCTGGCTGGATAATTTCCACAATGAACTCCCACAACGCATCAAAAAAGAATTCGTGATAGAGGGACTCAAATTTATCTTGGAGAACAATTACTTCGTTTTCAATAACAAACCCTACAGGCAGAAATCTGGGACCGCTATGGGAACGAAAACAGCCACTACTTATGCCAACCTAGTCATAGGATACCTGGAAATCACCCTCTACACTAAAGTCCTAAATTAATTTGGAAACACCCTCCACTTACACATTGAAAGGAACTGGAAGCGATATCTAGATGACTGCTTCATCCTTTGGCACGAAAACATCGAAAAACTTAAAGAATTTCACGCCCTTATAAATGGGCTCAACACAAATATTAACTTCACGATGGAATACAGCCATCAACAACTCCCCTTCCTCGACATCCTCATTAAGATCCATAACAAAAAAATAGAAACAGACATATACTACAATCCCACAGACTCCAAGCAATATCTCCCCTTCAACTCTTGCCACCCTAGACACGTTAAAATTAATATTCCCTACAACTTAGCCAAGAGAATCTGTACTATAGTCTCCAATAAAAACATCTGCTACTTACGGCTACAAGAACTAAAGGACACACTCATAGGCAGGGACTACCCTGCATCACTAATTGACAATGGAATCCAACGTGCCCTAAAACTCAGTACCCAGGACCTTAGACACCCTAAAGTAAATCAACCGAAACTAAAAGCTCTTCCATACATCTCCACACACAACCCCCTCAACAATGAGGCCTTTGACACCATCCTCCAGAACATCCCTGTGTTGAAAAAGGACCATAGAATGAACCAAATCCTACGAACACACGATATCATAAAGAGCAAAAGACAATCCAAGTCAATGAAAAACATCCTAACACATGCCAAAGTATAACAACGAAGCCCACAGTAAAAAAAATGCGATAGACCCAACTGTGGCATTTGCATCAACCTAATAGAGGGTTCGGAATTCTATTTCAAAGAAGGACAACGTTTTATAGTAAACACAATTTCACATGTGCATCGGAAAATCTAATATATGTATTAACTTGCTCAGGTTGTCGAGAACAATACATAGGCCAGACCAAAAACAGCCTCCGCCAACGCATGACTGTCCATAGATCCCAAATTAAAATACGGGAATACAGGAAAATACCACAGAGTGAACAGATTGATACCTGTGCCGCCCAAAATCATCCAAACTTCAGAATCTTTCCCCTCTACAAATTTAAAGATAATGCCACCCACACCCAGCGCATCAGCAAGGAATCTTACTTCATTAACAAATACGGACCCCGTCTAAACACTTCTCCCTAAGACGAACCCACAACATATACACGTCAACATACAAACCTACATCAGCACACATCTCTACCACATACAATGACATACGTAAACACACATGCTCTATGGTGCAACACAAACAAATATATGTGTATATATATATATATATATATATATAGTGAATATATGTATGTATATATATATATATAGTGAATATCATTTCACACCTTTTATTGTTAAGATTTTTTATGTTCTATTAAGAGAACCGATTTTACTGAAATAATCGAATAATGTACACCATTTTATCAGGGGAAAAAAAATACTGGTCCACACACACACACACACATATATATATATACACACACACATACACACGCGTACATTAACATACAAAGAGACGTATACACACACACACACACACTTCTCCGTATAAGACAAAAGCTGAAAAATATCTTTTGACATGCTAAAATACCCCCCACTGCTTACAGACACATTTCTACTGACCATCCCTGCTACCACGAATTACTCTGCTACACACACACACACACACACACTTATCTTAATAGCCATTTGACACACATCCCTGCTAACCATTATCACAACATCGAACACCTTACTACTACTACTACACACACACACACACACACATATTTGTTGTGAAAGAGTCATTTCTCAGTCTTGGCGCCAAATCAATTTTTTATTCACATGACCTCTACCGACCAATCAAAATTGTTTTGACCACAAGAATTTTTGCAAACACCAAGTAGCGCTGGAGCCACTTTTTAACATAAAACCAGTCTTGGCGCAAAATCATTTTTTAGATTCACATGACCTCTACCGACCAATCAAAATTGTTTTGACCACAAGAATTTTTGCAACACCAAAGTAGCGCTGGAGCCACTTTTTTAACATAAAAACAGGTAGAATTCCCAAAACTAATCAGATCAGAGCAAACAACACGGGCACTCTATCTCAAAATTATTTTTGAAAAGCATTTAGAAATGCGCAACCGGTAAAAAACTTAAAAACTTAAAACCACAACTGAATACTAACCCATACAATTATTAATACTCTTTTATTCCTAATTAAACCATTTTTCAACTGTGAACAATTTGTCAGCATTTTCTATTCCGTTTACCAATATATATATATATATATATATATATATGTATATATGTATATATATACATATATATATATATATATATATATATATATATATATATATATATATATATATATATATATATATATATATATATATATATATATATATTCTGTATCTTTAACCTCTCTAACAATCACTCTCTCTGTTAGCCTCTTCCTCACCCTTCACTCACTCACTCTCTGTTACTACTTCTCCTCCTCCCCCTCCTTCTTCCCGTTTGACCTGTGCGTAATTCTTTTCTTTCGCACGCTTGGCCAGGCTGGTTCGCCTTATCTCTCTCGTCTACGATTTTACAGAACTTATGTTCACCGAATTCACAGACTAGATTCCTTCTTCCTCCCGTTAGACCTGTACGGAATTCCTTCCTTGTTCACATTCCAACCAGGTTTGATGGTCTATATTCTCTCTCGTTCACGATTTCACCGAACTTATATTCATAGAAATTTGGGACTTGACTCGTTCTTCCTCACTTTTCGTTGCTTCACCATCTTTGTTTGTTTACACTCTCGCTGTACCCTTTATTTACGTGTCCCAACGATTTTTTTAGCCGTTGCTCGCACCAACCGGAGGTATATGGTCTTTAAAGCGAAGAAATAACTGTGATGGTTGGAAGATCACTGATGAAGGACCACTTTATTCATATATATATATATATAAAGGAGGAACATAATCAATACTATGTAGTAGACGTAATTTCGATATAATTCAATTATTTAAATATAATTAACTATTTCTAGTACCTCGTTTGAGACAGGTCTTTACATAATATGATTCCAGCGAGAACCTTGTAGTAGTAGGTTATATTAGCTATATGTGTTTATGCGTGTCAGCCTGTTAGAGCGTATGCGCGGGTGTTTGTATTTGTGTGTATGTGTATGTGTGTCTGTGTTTATGCATGTATGTCTGTGTGCACGTGTATGTGTATGTGTACACAGAATAACTGAAAGTTTACGACATTTGCCTACAAGACACGCGATCCTGGGTTTGATCCTTCTCTGTGTCATCGTGGACATGTGCATTTACTATAGTCTCGGGTCTGTACAATTCTTGTGAGTACATTTGGAGAGACGGATACACTGCAGAAGCCTGTCGGTTTGGTTTTACCTGTAACTCTATATCCAGCCATGCCACATACTGTCACACCGATGCTGCCCCGGTTTACGTTGAGTATCCATGTCTGTGGAATACTCAGACACTGATTTGCTAATTCAAAGAACAGTTGATTCAGTTAATTTAACAACTGAACAACTATCATCAAACCCGACGGAGATCCCTTTATGTAACTTTTTTGTCACTAAATCTATTTGTATATTATTGATAATGATTTCTTTATAGTTATTGTAATGGCGTAATAGCTAGAGAATCTGCGTTTCATGACATGACAGACTGAGAGGTAAACAAAATGGGGGATGATTTGTTGATCTTCATTCTATCTATTCAGAAATGTTGCGTTTTAAATACATTGATCTATCAATTGGACACACGGATACGATCAAATACATGCATGTAATGATGCGGTAACCTAACCGAAGAACTAATGTACCAGAGGTAATACTTTGTAGTATTTTGTGTATTCCCGTTCATAGTTTGAGTTTAAGTTCTGCTTCCCCGACTGCCTTTCCTTTTTGTTATTTTAATCTATATTATTCTGCTCTGCAAATCTCTGGCTTCTATCATATTTAAACGAAGTGAGGAAGAGATGTAAAAGAAAACTTTGTTTAGATCCCCATTTCCGAAGACAGGGCAATATCATAGACGCTTATTACGACCTTCAAAATTGATATGAGATATTGGGGGAGCTATTTTTAAAAGGGAAAGGTGGCCAGAACATTTACACCACAGAAAATTCCACTAAAACACCTAAGGACCAGGTTGTGGTGCGAAATCCTGTGAAGGATCATGGTTACAAACAATACAGAACACAGTGGAATTGACACAAAGATCACAAAGAACTGCTAGATGGATGACAGCTTTCGATTAGTAATTTAAGTATTCAATCTAGAATTATGAAACGAAAATGTTGACTTTGGAGTACTGAATACTGTGAGGTTCGTATCTGTGGTTTCAGAACCATAAAAATATTTATACTAAAATAAAAGTTTTCTATTTGAAAATTTTTTGTTCTCCGATACGAAAGATTAGTTCCGAATCCTCGATTCCACATCTCCCAAACTAACAACATTAGAACTTACCCAAACTCATGAATTTCATAGTAAAATATTGTCGAACACAGACAACCACTGGTTTCCCTAGACTCTATTTTGTTTATGGATTTAATACTGTTTTACTTATAATTCAGAGATAAACTAACAAGATAGAAATGTATTTATCTTATTACTACAAGATTTTAGCTACTGAGATTTTGTAAAGTTCATTTCAGTGCATTTTTTTAAAGGCGTAAATCATCGAGCCAAAATCGAACTTTCATGATGTCGCTTAACCTACTGGAAATAGCAGTCTTATAAACAGAAAGACACTAAAACATTTAGCCCTAGTTACATGATAAAGTAGGATTTCCACGAGTGGGACACTTTTTATCATCGATCTGGAGCAGATCGATGTTCCAGAATGGCTAAGTTTAAACATCAGTTCGAATTCATTAAATATGGAAGTTTTAATATTTCTATTTTTTAGTTTATCAAGACATATGAATAAAGTATTTTAGTCGTGACCATCAAGATTTTTAGTAATATGTGAAACAAAATTATTTCATGTAGTTTATTCTCAATTAATTAAGATGTTGTGTGTGATTTGATTGAGATTTCGTTGCTGGCTAAAATAAGACGAGGGGCCTCGCAGATGTTCCTTCGCTGGCTCTTGGGCGTGTTGTTCTTTGTTTGGGGTGTTTTCTCAATATGCCCACATTCAACTAGTTGTAGCTACTAAAAGTTTTGAAGAGCATTAACTATAATCTTTCCTTCTACTATAGTGCCTACACTGCAAAATAATTCCAAATATTGATTTATGTCTTGTACTGAAACTTTTTTTAAAGGTCAGAATAAAACTGTGTCGTGTACGTCTCTCCCAGAAGTACTGATGGTGGAAATAAAGAAAATTGGCTTTAGATATAAATAATAATTGTTTCTACTTTTGGCACAAGGCCAGGAATTCACCAGTGCATTACTGGTACTTTATTTTTAAAATAATAATTGTTTCTACTTTTGGCACCAGGCCAGCAATTATCTCAGTGCATTACTGGTACTTTATTTTATCGACCCCGTAAGGATGAAAGGCAAAGTTAACCTCGGCGGGATTTGAACTCAGATCATAAAGGGAGGTAACTCTATGCTTCAAAGCATGGCGCCCGACCCTCTACCGATACTGCCAATCCACCGCCCTTATTTTAAAAATAATAATAACTTGGGATTACAATCATAAGTTCAAATATTGATTTTTTACTTCAGTATAGACTCATGTTCATAACAGTCTCTTTATTGGTTTGGCCTGACGAAAGGTCTGTGTTTACTTCCTTCACAATACCCATGGGAGTGATAAGATCTTGGTGGTTAATGTTCCCCTTGAATTGTTACAAATGACGACTAGGGGAAAAGAATAAGCTTCAAGAAAATTCCAGATGGTTGATGTCTGAGGAGAAAGGATTAGATGTAGAGATTAGAGTATAAGCTGTTGGTGGATACATAGGTGACGGGAATAAGAGAGACAAGTAAGTCGGGAATACTCGCGTAGGGTTTCTCGGAGGAGCACAGTCCACTGCAATAATAATGGTAGAAAAGGGAACGAAGAGTGATAGTGCCTTTGTGGTTAGAATGTGTAGACAATATATTCTATATTTATCAGTCGGGTTCTTCGCAAACTAAGATGTTTCTATGTCTAGCAAAATTTTTAACCCAATTATGGGAGCAGAACTTCATTGTGGGTCACCCACGACATTTTATAGGTTTTGGAAGTTGTTGAGTGATGTTGTATTTTCTGGTCTTGGAAATAGTCAATAAGATTATATTATCTTCCTCAGAGGCCTTAGAGTTACCAATGAAAGGAATTGAGCCCGGCTGTGAATCGAACAGATTTAAAAAAATCATATATGATCTTTGTTTCTAATTCATTACACCATTATATATAAACTTAATGTATATGTATTGGGTCAGGACCGTAGTCAAGAGGATGCCAGGTGATGCCCGGCATTCCCTATCAAAAGCAAATTTAGTTTTGGCATCCCCATCAAAAAAGATTTTATTTTAAAAATTAACACAACTGGTAAAGGCAAAATAAACCATTAATTGTTTCTACTTTTAGGCACAAGGCCAGCAATTACCCAGTGCATTACTGGCACTTTATTTTATCGACCCCGTAAGGATGAAAGTCAAAGTCAACCTCGGCGGGATTTGAACTCAGATCGTAAAGGGACGTATCTATGCTGGAAAGCATGGCAAAATAAAACATTAATTGTTTCTACTTTAGGCACAAGGCCAGCAATTACCCAGTGCATTACTGGTACTTTATTTTATCGACCCCGTAAGGATGAAAGGCAAAGTCCAAAGTCAACCTCGGCGGGATTTGAACTCAGATCGTAAAGGGACGTAACTATGCTGGAAAGCATGGCGTCCGACCCTCTACCGATACTGCCAATCCACCGCCCTTAAAATAAAACATTAATTGTTTCTACTTTAGGCACAAGGCCAGCAAATTACCCAGTGCATTACTGGTACTTTATTTTATCGACCCCGTAAGGATGAAAGGCAAAGTCAACCTCGGCGGTATTTGAACTCAGATCATAAAGGGACGTAACTATGCTGGAAAGCATGGCGTCCGACCCTCTACCGATACTGCCAATCCACCAAAACATTAATGACACAGAATAAGCCTATATAAGACAATATCACAATATTATACGGTTTGACTTGTATTTTGGACAAAGCATATATACAATATACATATACGAATAGGAGGAGAGAGAATATACATACACATCTTATAATATCTTTCTATTTGTTTAAATATTTGCATGAGGTATCACATGTATACAGGACATATTTTATATAATTACCTATCATTAATATATATATTGGATTGGCAGTATCGGTAGAGGGTCGGACGCCAAACATAGAGTTACGGCCCTTGCCATTCTGAGTTCAAATCCCGCGGAGGTTTACTTTGCCTTTCATCCTTACGGATTCGATTAAATAAAGTACCAGTAATACACTGGGATAATTGCTGGCCTTGTGCCAAAAGTAGAAACAATTAATATATATATTTTACTAAACAATATTTCTTTATTTTGTTTTGGCATCCCCATGTTTTAACATATATTCGAATGGCATTACCTGGCAAAAAACCTGGCTACGGGTTTGTATTGGGTTGTAACATAAATTCCCGTCGTTTTCTATTAAGAAGTTTGATAACAACGGCAGGAATTTATGTTACAATCCAAATATATTTGTATAACTCACTAACAACAAAATAAAACACACTAACACATCAAAGGTGTGTAATAGTTATGTTGTTATTCCTCCTGTATAAACTCAGCTCAACAGTGATGGAGGAAATGCTTGATCAAAGACATTCCAGCCTTGATCATCCCGTCTTGTAATATATCAAGTAGTACGTGGTCATACAGAATGCTGAAAAACAAAATGTTGACTATCAAAATACTGACAGTCAAATGTCAACATGGCAGCATTTCGATGAGACAATATGCTAGCAGTTAAATTGTCGTCATTCAAAATTTAAATAGCTTTAACTTGATAAAAACCTTATTTGTTTTAAAACTGAAGTAATTTCTTAAATACGTACGAGAAGGTTGCCAAAAATTCATAGACAGTAAAAAACAAATTAAATGAATATTTGTTTTTAAATAAAGTAATATATTAAGGAGAAGAATGCTGTTTAAAAGAATCAGGAGAAGAATGCTGTTTAAAAGAATCAGGAGAAGAATGCTGTTTAAACAAAGTAATATATTAAGGAGAAGAATGCTATTTTAAAATTAACGAAACTTATTGAAATGAAACTATAAATTGGTATATTTGTGTTATTTATTTCTGTCACGTTAGCCACAAGATATATTTGTTTAATAATTAACTCAGTGTTATCTTATTCTATCTGGATTTTCTCGGCCAGTTTAGGCATGGTTTCATAGGTTATCGAAAGTCTTGTATTGAAAGTTTGTTGAGAATTGATTTTCCTGGGTAAATTCTAATCATTTTGGCTAAAAGTAAATCATAACTCTATCTACGTGGCTGGGCACATTCGACGACTTCGTTTAACAAAGCCGAGCCATGTTCTGTCAATATAATTTAAATGATCCGTATAGCATTGTTTCTACTTCGTGGTGCAATAAGTTCACAATTTCAGTATATATCTTCCACTCGCCATGTAGAGAAACAAATGCTAAATCTCTTAGTTGAATGGTACAGAACTCACTTTCTACTTTCTGAATTGAAATAACAATTTGTTAGTCCAAAATGTTCATTTTTGCACCATAAGAACCAAAGTGAAGCGAACAAACTATATATCACATTGAGAAAACACTTTCAGCGATGTTTAGAACAACGGTTTCCAATTCACTGGAAGTGATTTAGAATAGCTATTTCTCTTTTTAAGCAAATTGAAAATGATATCGTAAGATTTTTCGTCTTTATTATTGGTAATACAGAAAACTAAGAGTAAAGTGTTAGTTTCGGGAAATATAGCAGAAGGAGTATAAAACTACATTCCAAGAAGCAGGTAATAAAACGTCCCATTACTAAAACTTTTACTTGGTTATAACCTTTCATTGTTTAATAAATATAAACATCCTCATTTTCTAGCAATAAAGATTTATCAACTATATTGTCGTTAGTGCTAAATCATTTTTAGCATCATTGCTCTTTCTTATTCGTTGTATACTGGGTGATAGTGAGTCTAATTTACAGTAACCAAATAACAATGAAGCAGATTTTGTCAAGATTAAAAAATATATTCATATTTTTCAATATTTTGAAGAAACAGCATTTTGTCCTATTTTCAGTTTGTCTTGTTGATATTTTGTTTTAGCATTTTTTCATGGCATTTTGTTTTATGCGTGTTATGACTGTCGGCGTTCTAACTACAAACTGTTAATATGTTTTTCTCAACTCCTATAGTTTAATTTAGGAGATATAACCTATAAGATGTACTTTAACGATCAAAAATATATAGATGCTCCCTACCAAAGAAATCAATATCACACAGTTACAACCAAATAACTGTGTGAATGATGTCTGGTTTGATAGCGTTAGCAACGGATGATGAAACTAATAGGTTTCCAGTCCACCAGTTCCCTTGAGTCGAACGTTCGTGTTCTATCACCATATCATATTTATTAAGTGGCCAAGATACTTAGCCTTCACTAACCAATAAGATGTTAAAAAATAGTCCGAGAAAAATGGTGGTGATCCATCTAGACAAACTTTGCCTATTGAACTTCCTTTGTTTTTTTGACAGTTGAAAACATTATTTTCTCTAAGATCATAAACCTCAGATTCCAGTGTTTCCCAATGCATAAAAACTTATCCAAACCTACAAAATACAATTTCGCGTAAATCTGAGAAGGAATCGGAGATGCTTTTGTTGTTGTTATTTAGCCCCATTTAAGCACTGATTCAGCAATTCTATGCTTAAAGGCTTTCCAGTTGTGATCATCACGTCTGTTCGTTTTCAGCCACAGTGTATTACTCAGACTCAATGTATTCTTCATTCGTAAGACGGAAAAGTGTAATTTAAAGATTTAGCTGCTATATCTAGCAGGTCAAATGGTCAGAGAGAAAATTCCTCGTTGTTGTTGTTTCGCCCTTGACTGGCCCTGTTTGAGTAGGATAAAACGAATACAATAGCCAATTTTACATTCCATTTTTAAGATAGTAGTGTATTATTTAAACAAGATTTTGATGCTATCTCAAATCGGCTGGTCAATCACATATATACTTCCTCATTGGCACCTATCGTGTGTATTATAACACTACTGCAAGCAGAACTAACGCTATAAATCTTAAAAGGGTTCATTGGCTCCCAGCGTTGTGCCCAAATTCCCCATTCCTTCTTAAATAAGATACCTACGACATAGACTAGCGTATTGTTAAGACTTTGGTGTGTCAACACATTTCATTTTTTTCATTTAATTTTATTTTCAATAATCGTCCTTGTCTTTCATTATTGTGGATTAGCAGTAAGGGCGGTGGATTGGCAGTATTGGTAGAGGGTCGGACGCCATGCTTTGATGCAATGAGTTACGGCCCTTTCCATTCTGAGTTCAAATCCCGCCGAGTTTAACTTTGCCTTTCATCCTTACGGGGTCGATAAAATAATGTACCAGTAATGCACTGGGTAATTGCTGGCCTTGTGCCAAAAGTAGAAACAATTATATTAAGTACACTTCAAAATTGATATTATTTTCATTGGTTAAAGTTATCATGGTCAGCACATTAAATATGTTACTATATATTTCACTATTATTATAGGTCTAATCTTGTTTAAGTCCACGGAAAGTAAAACTCTATGAAGTCGAATAGATTAATTTGCTGCAATGAACGCAAGCCTGACATTTCGACTAGAACGACCAATCCCTTGTCATCAGAAAGAAGTGAAATGTATTTTTTTCTGATAATGCAGAATAAATGAATAAGAAATAGTGTGCGAGAGGGGGCGAGAAAAGGAATAACAGTAGACAGTAAGGGAGAAGGAAGTGGGAGAATAAGGTGAAATATGTAAGTAGAATTACAACGGTCAACATGGGGAAATAAACGACAAGTATGCTTAAAAACTCGAAAGAAAAAACGTGGGAAGAAAGGAGTTTAGATCAGGAAAATAAAGTTATAGAGAAAGTTGTGTATACGGAGAATGCGAAGAAAGAAAAAAGCAATAGTTAATGCCACTACTATTCTGTTCTTGCTTTTTCTTCAGTTGTTATTGCTGTTGTTGATGATGATGATGATGATGATGATGATGATGATGAGGAGGAGGAGGAGGAGGAGGAGGAGGAGGAGGAGGAGGAGGAGGAGGAATTGGGATTGGTATAATGTCGTTATGGAAACTATAACCAATCACCTGTATTGGTAATAATTCTGATTCTGGAAGCTTTAGTAAGTGGTTTCAATAGGATTTTTGTTTCAATAGATCGCAGATTTGTATCTACTTGCAATCATTCTACTACATCCTTCCTCAAGCTATCTAACTCAAATAATTAGCTCAGACAAGTTAGCTGGATAATTCATATCCAGAGAAGATAACACTAGAAGCAGATGGTACGCAGTATAATTAATTGATAATCATTTTGCCTACATAGAGATCTTTGTAGTTATAATGATCCCTCTGTAGCCAGAAGAATAAGGGCCATTATATTCTGATAAGAGGACAATAATCTCTGAATCCATGAAGAAAATCTATTATATTTATCTTTTGTTTGGTGTACAGAAAAATAGTTGATATTTCGTTCTCGAATTATTTGGTGGATTGGTAGAGGGTCTGACGCCTTGCTTTATAGCAAAGAGTTACGGCTCGTTCTGGTCTGAGTTCAAATACTGCCGAGGTTAATTTTGCCTTTCATCCTTACGGGGTCGATAAAATAAAGTACAAGTAATCCACTGGGATAATTTCTGGCCTTGTGCCAAAAGTAGAAACAATTATTTTTTAATGAGGTTTCTCATTTAAAAAAGAAATGTAAATATATTTGCATTAAATTTACTTTAAATCTTTTAATATACGGTGTGTTCTGAATTGATATTTATTTTATCTATGTGAATTTAGGTATGTGTGTGTGTGTGTGTGTGTGTGTGTGTGTGTGTGTGTGTGTGTGTGTGTGTGTGTGTGTGTGTGTGTGTGTGTGTGTGTGTGTGTGTGTGTGTGTGTGTGTGTGTGTGTGTGTGTGTGTCTTTGCGTAAATATACGACAGCAAATTGGAAAGCTATGCAATGTTATACATCCCCTGGTATATGTTCCGAGTAAGATGCTTAACGTAATCTCATTTTTCTTAGCGTTGCAGTATTTCAGAAATCTACCCAACCCAAGTTATTTAACTGCCGATTTACCTTCTCTTAGTAAATATTCATATGTACTATATAAGGAGAAAATGAAAATACACTGCGAAGGCTAATTTATAGAAAACAATAGCTAAAAGGCTATCAGAAAAAACTGTAACTTACAATAACAAGTGGAAGTGGAAATTATAGATTTATATAGGAACGTACGGAAGATTTTCGATTTTGGAGATGGACATGACATTTATTTCTATTCTTCTATTGCTTGTAATATCTTTCATTTAGCTCAATGCAAATGTCTCTTAAACATCTCCTCTTTCTACAAATGAAACATAAAATCTATGTATATACATAATCACCCACCAACCTGAGAATGTTTTGTAGATTTATTATATCAATTTCTAACATAATGAAATTAGCATTATGCCAACAATGTCCAATTCCAAGCCGGCTGGAAAAGTGCTGACAACCACTACTCTCCTTCTATTGCATACATTCTAAATTATAATACTTGGAGATTTGGCCATATCGTTATTTCAAATTGAGTCGATTCTTACTTATTTGGAACACAAGAATCGAAAAACGAGCACTCCAGACTGCTAATTTTATGTTTGATGTAACATATCACAAACATAGATTTACTTCACTAACTAATGTGGAAGTTTTTATGTTTTCGTGCGATCTGCTAGAAATAGCTCAAATCTCCATCGGTCAGATCCTATTGTCTTAAAAATGAAAGAATGTATTGGACAGTCGAGTTTTAAATATACAAAATTTGAAAATAGAGACATCATGATCACAACTGGAACACATGCAGTCATAGGTTTACTTCATCAAAGGTTAAACAACAACAACAACAAAGGTTTCAAATTTTATTTTGAAATAATTGTTTATTTCGCTCTCACAACTACTGCTAGAGAAAACTTAATTAAGTTAAAACTATATTGTCTCAAAGAACCGGTGATTGAGCTACATAGAAAAATAAACCAAGCAGATAATTTGTAAACAACAAAGGAGATATTGTTTAGCGCGACTAAATTCGTTTGCGTTTTCACAAACAGAGCATCTAGTTTTACATATAAATAATGTTATGAATATGGTAAAATATTTTGTTTCGCTTTGTTTTTACTTTGTTTTGCTAGATTTTGCATATAATTTGTTAATGGGCTGGGAAGTTTAACAATGAAAATGATGTTCCAAAAGCAATCTTCCTATGAGAATCGATTCAAATGAATTTAAAACAAAAGATAAAAAATAAATAAACCATTAAGATGGCTAGAATGATTATAACTAACAAAGAATGAAACATTTAGTAATAGAGTCTATAGAGATGAATGGATATTAGGTATATTCTGTGAATTGTGTAAAATTTATAACGTTCATTTTATAAAGCTTATCATGTAGGCAACGTTTTAAAAGCATAGTTAGCATACTGCAATTCTCTATGAGAGCTCTTGCACGTACGTCGGAACATAATTTCTATACATCTATAAGTATAATTGTTTCTACTTTAGGCAAAAGGCCAGCAATTTGAAGGGAATGTATTGCTGGTGCTTATTTATCGACCCTGTAAGGATGAAAGGCAAAGCTAACCTCCGCGGGATTTAAACTCAGAACGTAAATGGCCGTAACTCTATGCCGCCAAGCATGTTGTCATTCTGAGTTCAAATCCCGCCTAGGTTAAGTTTGCCTTTCATCCTTACGGGGTCGATAAAATAAAGTACCAGTAATTCACTGGGTAATTGCTAGCCTTGTGCCAAAAGTAGAAACAATTATTTGTTTCAACAATAAAACCAATGAAACTCGTAACAGATATGTTTGTGCTGGGAGAACTCATATTATAGAATTTTAAGAAATATATAATTTAACAGTTGGAGGTTATTTAAGAAACAGTCTTTTGCAGAAATGTTTTCAGTATTTGAACATTTTTCTACTTTACCCTTTGTCAACATTTTGTAAATTGGGACACATTTCAGAATACCCAATCAAGTTCCATCTTGAGAAATAAAACAAAAATGTTACTTAAAAACCTTTCGTGATTATATTTCTAATGAAATATAATCGAGACTAACTGTGTTTCAAAATAATTTCCAATAACAATAATATTTTGGATTTAGTAAAACATAAAAAAATTTGAATGAAAAAAAAAGTTATCTCTGATTGAGACGAAGCGAAGGGTTTTCTCCTTTTTATATACATTTATAACTTTATATATATTATACTGGTGTTGAACGGATATCTTATGCCATTATTCATGCTATGAGATTTGGATCAATATATTAATTTAAATTCCAACACTCAAATATTTTGAAATTAATGGGGCTGAATACATTTTGTCTTCTAAGTGAAATCCTTGAAGCATGAATAATTAGACTGGCAAGCTATCAGTTGAAAGATTGATACTTATCACCGTGTTACTGTTACTGAGTTGCGATAGTAATCAAGGCATTTTATATGCAAGAAACCAGCTCATCTAGTTATAAATTGGAATCATGTGAGTAGTCCAGAATCGAGGACTTAAGCATGGAGAATATGTGATAACTAAATATTAATTTCACGAAATAGTAATTCTGAGTTCATGCCCAACATAATTTGGCTCTCAGCCAACTATAAGTGAATCAATAGCTTGCCTATACTGCATTGTATCTATTAACAAATGAAATACCGTCTAGATTTCTTACGTAAACAGAAAGCATTACATGTTTTTATATTATAGGATAACATAGCCTTCGTTGTGTGGTTAGGAAGTTTATTTCACAATCACATGATGGTAACTTTTTTCGCATTACACGGCAACCCGCGTAAGGGACTTCCACCCAAACTTTGCTTGGTGTCAAGTTAACAAGCTAACAATGTGACAAAACAAGGAAAAGAGCGACAATGGCTTAAGAAAGCATTAACAATATACAACATTTATTTATTTAGTGTGGTAGTCAATCATATCTTTCACATTCAAAATATTCGTTTAAATCAGTCATGTTGAGAGTAATAACTATTGATTTCTGAAACGCAAGAGCGAAAATAAATTGAAAATAAATAAATAAATAAATAAATAAATAAATAAATAAATAAATAAATAAATATATTTTTAAGACAGAAAGTGAGGAAAAGTGGTTCTGTATAGAGTTAATTCAAACAGGTCGGTGAGAGGTGATTTCATGCTTTACGGCTCTTGCCTGGAATTCTTAGATGATCTTATTAACCATTTTTGTGCACAAAAAAAAAAGAGAATATTAAATAGTATAGTAGCAAATAAAGAAATGGACACATTGGATAATATAGTCACTCGCCAAAAAAATAAAGAAAAAAGAATGGGATGGCCACAGCTAGAACGTCTTTGATTGCAAAACTGTTCAGTCAACGCTAATCTGTCGAAGCAAAAGCCGCCAACAATAACAACACCCACCACCACCATCACCACCACCACCACCAACACCACCATAAAAAGACATAAATAATAATTGTTTCTACATTTGGCACAAGGCCAGCAATTATCCCAGTGCATTACTGGTACTTTATTTTATCAACCCCGTAAGGATGAAAGGCAAAGTTAATCTCGGCGAGATTTGAACTCAGATCATAAAGGGCCGTAACTCTATGCGTCAAAGCATGGCGTCCGACCCTCTACCATTACTGCCAATCCAATAAATAATAATGTTTCTTCCTTCCCTTCCTAAAGAAAACGATAAGCAGTTGGCAAGGCTGGTCCGGTAGACAGGTTGTAGGAATGTAATTTCACATTCACTGCTAATGTATTTGTATAGGTTGTTTTTCTCCATCTGAACACAGTCCTCTATGCTGATAAGACCTCTTCCACCCTCAGATCTCCTTAGGTAGAGTCTATCGACATCACTCCTCTTGTGGAACATGTTGTAGATAGTCAATAGCTTCCTAGTCTTCCTATCCATTTCTTTTTGTTCAGCAACATTCCATCTCAGAATTCCCGCACTGTACCTAATAATAGACACAGCTCGGGAATTTACTGCGCTTATGGCATTTCTGCTGTTCAGATGTGACTTCAATACGCTCCTTACTCTCCGAATGTATTCAGTTCTTAACAATTCCTTCATTTTTTTGTTCTTTATGCCATCAGCCTCCAGAACGCCCAAATACTTGTATCCTTCCTCAGAGACAATTTCCTTTATCATTTCACCTGTTGGTATCTGGATCCCGTTACTTCTGCTCAACCTACCCCTCCTCATCACAATGACTCCACATTTACCAATACCAAACTGCATACATATATCATTGCTGAAAATACGGACAGTGTCAACAAGCACATCCAACTCCTTCTCACTTTTCCCGAAGAGCTTAAGATCGTCCATGAAGAGGAGGTGATTGATGGTAAGCTCTCCCCTTCCCAACTTGTATCCTGCTCTCACTTTTCGCAGCATAATGGTCAAGGGCATCAGGGCAAGGACAAACAACAGAGGGGACAGGCTATCTCCCTGGAAGATACCTCTCTTGATCTTCACGCTTCCCAAGGATACTCCAGTTGATGTCAACTCTGTCTCCCAGGACCCCATACTCCTGCCCAGCAACTGTCTGATGTTGTCTGCCACCCTGAAGATCTCCAGGCTTTTGGTGATCCAAGAATGAGGCACCATGTCAAATGCCTTTCTGTAGTCTATCCATCCCATGGCAAGATCAGTATTATTATTATTATTTGCATTTATCTTGCTTTATGTTTATACGAGTTATCACCAAGTCACAACCAGTGACCTCAAGAGACAACAAGGTCCGCCATGTTCAAGAAAGAACACACATATTCACACATGCATCCTTAGTGTTTAGACTTGTGATGTACTTATATTGACAGGATCTTCCTTAGTATATGGGCAGTTCCCATTAGTACTATCTTTTGTATTTCTCCTATACGCGGGTTTCCTGGGATTTGCGATAAGTAGTCGTTAGACCCCTTAGGTATCATTCCCAGAGCGCCTACAACCACTGGTATTGTTTTAGTTCTCAATTTCCACATTTTTCCAATTTCTATCTCCAGGTCCTTATACTTGCTCAATTTTTCAAATGTTTTTATAGATACATTCTTGTCTATTGGAACAGACATATCAATTAGCAGGCATACCCTCCTTTGAAAGTCCTTCAATATTATATCAGGTCTATTTGCATCTATTTTTCGGTCTGTTTGGATGCTAAAGTTCCACAAGATTGAGATGTGATCTTTTTCAAGTATGGGAGGTGGTTGATGCTCCCACCAATTCTTTTGATGGGGCAGGTCAAAATGCTTACACATTATCCAATGTATGTATTGTGCAGCTCTGTCATGCCTGTTTAGGTATTCGGTTGGAGCTATAGGACTGCACATTGAAATTATATGGTCAATGGTCTCTGGTTGTTTTTTGCATACACGGCATAATGGGCTGCACCCATTTTTTATTATGTTGGCTTGGTAATTTTTTGTTGGCAGACACTGATCTTGTGCGGATATAATCAGTCCTTCAGTCTCCGATTTCAGTCCAGAGGATGCCAACCACTGATGGGTTAAAGTTTTGTCAACATCAGGATTGTTAGCTCGCTCTGGGTATTTTCCATACAGAGGCTTTTCTTGCCATTTCTTAGCCAGTTTCTGTAGCAGTTCTTTCTTTGCAGTTACTTTTACCTGCTTTGCTTTTTCTGTGTTTTCCATTTCAGCAGTAAATGGGACTTCTGAAATTTGTAGTCCATTACTGTATCTTTGTGCATCTTTTGTAATGGAATATGATCGTTTGGTGCTTTCGTGTTTCAAAACGAGTTTCATCATCCAATCATGTGATTCCCTTAGATATGTGGATAATCCAATTGTTGCAGTTTTCAACGCAATGTCTAACTGGATTAACCCACGTCCTCCTTCTTTCCTAGGGAGATATATTCTATCTATGTCTGCCTTAGGGTGATGCATTCTGTGCATGGTTAAGAATTTTCGGATTTTTGTATCGAGCCTACGGATCTCTGTGCTTGACCAGTTGATGACATTGTAACTGTAGGTTACTACTGGTATGGCAAGCGTGTTTATGGCATCGATCCTATTCCTTGCATTCAATTCCGTTCTTAAGATTGCTCTGACTCTGCGGTAACATTCCTTCCTTATCCTTTCCCTCATTGTCGAGTGCTTGATTCCGTCTCCTTCACAAACACCTAGATATTTGTAAGTTTGTTCTTGATCAAGCTCTCTTATCACGTTCCTCCGATCAAGATTAATGTCTGAACTCTTCAGCAGCTTTCCTCTGGTGAACGTTGCTTTGGCGCATTTATCCAGTCCAAACTCCATTTTAATGTCATCACTGAACTGCTTCACAGTGGATAATAGCCCTTGCAATTGTTCATCATTTTTTGCAAATAGTTTCAGGTCATCCATGTAGAACAGGTGATTAATGGTTTTGTCATAGACTCTATATCCATGTTTTGTTTCATTGAGCATTTTACTTACTGGTATAAGTGCGATGCAGAATAAAAGCGGTGATAAAGAGTCACCCTGAAAAATTCCACAATTAATGTTAACTTCTCCAGCTTCCAGTGATTTTGTTTCACTATTCAAAAGGAGTGTCGTTCTCCATGTCCTCATACTGAATGACAAAAACCTCCTGACAACGGGGGATATTTTGAAAATCTCTAAACATTTTTCAATCCAACTGTGTGGCAAACTATCAAATGCTTTTTTATAATCTATCCAAGCAATCGATAGATTTTTGTGTCTATTATGACAATCTTCCAGTATCATTTTGTTAACCAGAAGCTGATCCTTACAGCCATATGAGCCTCGTTTACACCCTTTCTGCTCAATGGGAAATAGGTCATTTGTTATCAGGTGGTCATATGTGTATTCAGTTAGGACTGATGTTAAAATTTTATACATTGTGGTCAAGCAGGTTATCGGTCTGTAATTTTTGGGATTGTTTGTCTCATCATTCTTCGGTAGCAGGAATGTAATGCCGTTAACTAGCCATGATGGTATCTTTTCTGGCTCCTTAACTATTTCATTGTAAAGTTGGGCTAACAGCTCATGAGACTCTGTGAAGGCATTTATCCAAAAGTTTTGTATTTTGTCTTTTCCTGGGAATTTCCATTTGCTGGTTTTTCTTAGAGCCAAGCGCAGCTGTTCAACTGTTATATTTTCCCATGTTTGTTCTTCAAGGTGAGCTGTTTCTTTCATTTGTCTGTCTATCCATGGGGCATGTATGTTATGAACTTTTTCTTCGGCCCAGATCTTTTTCCAGAATTCTTGCACTTCCTCCTTGGGTGGTATTGATTTAGCAGTTATTGTTGACTTACCAATTTTTCTGTAGAAGTTTCTTTGGTTGTTTTTGAACATATTATTGTCCTTATAGAATCTAGATCGTTTTTCAAAGCGCCTTATACGAGCAGCTTTGGCCGACACTTTTTGCTTGATTGTTTCTATCAGCATGTCTATGTCACATGTTGATCTTATACTGTACTTTTTTTTCAATTTTCTAAGTTTAGTTTGTTTAACATGTTCACCTACTTTATAGTTTGTTAAAATTTCTATGTCAGATCGGAGAAGGTTTATTTGGCGATTGATGTTATCTTGCCAAGTAGATTTCTTGTGGGAATTCCTTTGTTTTTTCATCTTCACTCCACATAAGTGAGTGGTGACTTTAGCCGATGCATAATAGAGATGATTTAAGTCAGTAATGTTTATTTTGTTTGTGATGATAATGTTTTTGAGAATTATGTTAGTCTTGTGTATTATCTTTTGGTTCTGTTTGGAGTTCTGGATCTTAGGGGGGGTGTCTCGTTCCCCCATGTCAGATTCTTTCATTTTCATCCATTCGATCATAATTTCATCCTTCAAGTTGGCAAGTTCATTCTCATTCATTTCTTTATCATTTACGATCTCATTATTTTCATTTGGAGTTTCATCCTGAGCATGCACTCCCTCCACTTTCTCGCTCCTTTCTTTAATTTGTTCTGTTGCCAGTGATTCCGCCCCAACTCTGGGATTCGAAGTGTTACAGTTTACCTCGTTCCCACCGACACATGCCTCATCCTCCCTTCGCTGACTTTGTGCTACTAGCTTGATCTGATCAATTTCTATATCAGTTAGTAACTTTTTTCTTACAATATTTCTTCGTATATTGGCTAGTTTGTTACTGTCAATATAGCCTCTGTTTTCGGGATGTTTCTTTTTCCAGTTGATATATGTTTGCTCTGTATTCGATGTATTTGATGGGTAGTACATGGCAGTGTAGAAAGCCTCAAGGACTTCTTTATTATCTTCCCTTGACCATTTTTCTCTCTTTTTCTTTGGATTTCTTGGTGGTGAGCATGGAGGGCCAACAGTAGGAGTATTCCGGTTATGGGAGGTCTCCAGCTCCGAAGTGATGGGAAGGTTTGAACCATTAGCTGATTTTTCGACCCCAGTCTGGTTCCTCTCTGAGGGACGCGGCCCTTTTTTACCCGGGTGACGGCCGATCCGGTATGAGATTTCATCATTAGACATCTACTTTATTTTGTCGCGTTTTATCCTTATCCGCCAAGGGGTAATCGTGTTACCACTTCTAGAACGAGTGTCAACCAAGACTAGAGGGGTCGTTCTCCCCTAGAGACATGGCTATTCCCCGCCGGCCGCCATCCCGGTATTTCTTGGTCACGGGGTTTTCTTTTTGTTGTTTTTTTTAAATTGTTATTATCATGAGTGGTTCCTTAATGTGAGCATTGCGTGGCTTAAGAATGAAATTATTAATAATTGTCTCCACTCCAGGGACAAGGCCAGCAATCACCCAGTGCATTACAATAATATAATATACTTTTTGTTGTAGTTGGCTGTTATTGCTGCTGGCTATGTCGGTGGTGGTGCCGGGGCTTTTTATATTGTTGGTGAGGAAGGGGTGAGCCAGCAGTCCCATAATTGTTGATGTAGACGTTTGTCCGTGGCAAGGTCACCAAGTCAATCTATTTATATCTTTTGCTAGCCTCTCTCTTGTCTAGTGCTACCACCACCTTCCCTTTTCTCTCTCAAGTTAACAGGGGAATAGTGTCAGTAGCATTGAATGAGTGGTGGCGGCGATGATGGATGTGGTGGGGTGGTGGCAGCGGTGGTGTTGTGGTTACTGATATAGTATCTATGAGTTTGTGTTCGTATGTTTAATATATATTTTCATTATATTTTGTGTTGACATATTCCCGTAAAATTTGAATTAAACATTTTTTAAAATTTGAGACAATAATAATAGTAATTATTATTATGATGCCGGTGAAGTTGCCGTTATATTTAGTGTGATGGGATAGGTAGTGTATCAAGTTTCTGGTGTTGGTGAAATTGAAATTGCCGCTGTTCTATATAGTGTAGACAGAGGGTGTTTTGTTCCATTTATAACCATTTTCTTTTTTTGAATACAAAATATATAATACAAAGTTGAATATTTGAGCGATACAACAATATAATATGGATCCGAAACTTTATGGGACCTCATTCGGTGCCTTTATGCAACATTTGTGCTAAGAATTGTTCTTTCACAATTGATTTAAATATGTTAAAAATCAAAAAACTTACGGGAGCAATTTCGTGACGTTCTACCACCTTATTATTATTATTATTATTATTATTTGCATTTATCTTGCTTTATGTTTATACGAGTTATCACCAAGTCACAACCAGTGACCTCAAGAGACAACAAGGTCCGCCATGTTCAAGAAAGAACACACATATTCACACATGCATCCTTAGTGTTTAGACTTGTGATGTACTTATATTGACAGGATCTTCCTTAGTATATGGGCAGTTCCCATTAGTACTATCTTTTGTATTTCTCCTATACGCGGGTTTCCTGGGATTTGCGATAAGTAGTCGTTAGACCCCTTAGGTATCATTCCCAGAGCGCCTACAACCACTGGTATTGTTTTAGTTCTCAATTTCCACATTTTTCCAATTTCTATCTCCAGGTCCTTATACTTGCTCAATTTTTCAAATGTTTTTATAGATACATTCTTGTCTATTGGAACAGACATATCAATTAGCAGGCATACCCTCCTTTGAAAGTCCTTCAATATTATATCAGGTCTATTTGCATCTATTTTTCGGTCTGTTTGGATGCTAAAGTTCCACAAGATTGAGATGTGATCTTTTTCAAGTATGGGAGGTGGTTGATGCTCCCACCAATTCTTTTGATGGGGCAGGTCAAAATGCTTGCACATTATCCAATGTATGTATTGTGCAGCTCTGTTATGCCTGTTTAGGTATTCGGTTGGAGCTATAGGACTGCACATTGAAATTATATGGTCAATGGTCTCTGGTTGTTTTTTGCATACACGGCATAATGGGCTGCACCCATTTTTTATTATGTTGGCTTGGTAATTTTTTGTTGGCAGACACTGATCTTGTGCGGATATAAGCAGTCCTTCAGTCTCCGATTTCAGTCCAGAGGATGCCAACCACTGATGGGTTAAAGTTTTGTCAACATCAGGATTGTTAGCTCGCTCTGGGTATTTTCCATACAGAGGCTTTTCTTGCCATTTCTTAGCCAGTTTCTGTAGCAGTTCTTTCTTTGCAGTTACTTTTACCTGCTTTGCTTTTTCTGTGTTTTCCATTTCAGCAGTAAATGGGACTTCTGAAATTTGTAGTCCATTACTGTATCTTTGTGCATCTTTTGTAATGGAATATGATCTTTTGGTGCTTTCGTGTTTCAAAATGAGTTTGATCATCCAATATGTGGATAATCCAATTGTTGCAGTTTTCAACGCAATGTCTAACTGGATTAACCCACGTCCTCCTTCTTTCCTAGGGAGATATATTCTATCTATGTCTGCCTTAGGGTGATGCATTCTGTGCATGGTTAAGAATTTTCGGATTTTTGTATCGAGCCTACGGATCTCTGTGCTTGACCAGTTGATGACATTGTAACTGTAGGTTACTACTGGTATGGCAAGCGTGTTTATGGCATCGATCCTATTCCTTGCATTCAATTCCGTTCTTAAGATTGCTCTGACTCTGCGGTAACATTCCTTCCTTATCCTTTCCCTCATTGTCGAGTGCTTGATTCCGTCTCCTTCACAAACACCTAGATATTTGTAAGTTTGTTCTTGATCAAGCTCTCTTATCACGTTCCCCCGATCAAGATTAATGTCTGAATTCTTCAGCAGCTTTTCTCTGGTGAACGTTGCTTTGGCGCATTTATCCAGTCCAAACTCCATTTTAATGTCATCACTGAACTGCTTCACAGTGGATAATAGCCCTTGCAATTGTTCATCATTTTTTGCAAATAGTTTCAGGCCATCCATGTAGAACAGGTGATTAATGGTTTTGTCATAGACTCTATATCCATGTTTTGTTTCATTGAGCATTTTACTTACTGGTATAAGTGCGATGCAGAATAAAAGCGGTGATAAAGAGTCACCCTGAAAAATTCCACAATTAATGTTAACTTCTCCAGCTTCCAGTGATTTTGTTTCACTATTCAAAAGGAGTGTCGTTCTCCATGTCCTCATACTAAATGACAGAAACCTCCTGATAACGGGGGATATTTTGAAAATCTCTAAACATTTTTCAATCCAACTGTGTGGCAAACTATCAAATGCTTTTTTATAATCTATCCAAGCAATCGATAGATTTTTGTGTCTATTATGACAATCTTCCAGTATCATTTTGTTAACCAGAAGCTGATCCTTACAGCCATATGAGCCTCGTTTACACCCTTTCTGCTCAATGGGAAATAGGTCATTTGTTATCAGGTGGTCATATGTGTATTCAGTTAGGACTGATGTTAAAATTTTATACATTGTGGTCAAGCAGGTTATCGGTCTGTAATTTTTGGGATTGTTTGTCTCATCATTCTTCGGTAGCAGGAATGTAATGCCGTTAACTAGCCATGATGGTATCTTTTCTGGCTCCTTAACTATTTCATTGTAAAGTTGGGCTAACAGCTCATGAGACTCTGTGAAGGCATTTATCCAAAAGTTATTATTATTATTATTATTATTATTATTATTATTATTATTATTATTATTATTATTTTATTATTATTATTATTATTATTACAGTTGCATTTATCTTGCTTTATGTTCATACGAGTTATCACCAAGTCACAACCAGTGACCTCAAGAGACAACAAGGTCCGCCATGTTCAAGAAAGAACATACACACTCACACATGCATCTTTAGTGTTTAGACTTGTGATGTACTTATATTGACAGAATCTTCCTTAGTATATGGGCAGTTCCCATTAGTACTATCTTTTGTATTTCTCCTATACGCGGGTTTCCTGGGATTTGCGATAAGTAATCATTAGACCCCTTAGGTATCATTCCCAGAGCGCCCACAACCACTGGTATTGTTTTAGTTCTCAATTTCCACATTTTTCCAATTTCTATCTCCAGGTCCTTATACTTGCTCAATTTTTCAAATGTTTTTATAGATACATTCTTGTCTATTGGAACGGACATATCAATTAGCAGGCATACCTTCTTTTGAAAGTCCTTCAATATTATATCAGGTCTATTTGCATCTATTTTTCGGTTTGTTTGGATGCTAAAGTTCCACAAGATTGAGATGTGATCTTTTTCAAGTATGGGAGGTGGTTGATGCTCCCACCAATTCTTTTGATGGGGCAGGTCAAAATGCTTACACATTATCCAATGTATGTATTGTGCAGCTCTGCCATGCCTGTTTAGGTATTCGGTTGGAGCTATAGGACTGCACATTGAAATTATATGGTCAATGGTCTCTGGTTGTTTTTTACATACACGGCATAATGGGCTGCATCCATTTTTTATTATGTTGGCTTGGTAATTTTTTGTTTGCAGACACTGATCTTGTGCTGATATAATCAGTCCTTCAGTCTCCGATTTCAGTCCAGAGGATGCTAACCACTGATGGGTTAAAGTTTTGTCAACATCAGGATTGTTAGCTCGTTCTGGGTATTTTCCATACAGAGGCTTTTCTTGCCATTTCTTAGCCAGTTTCTGTAGCAGTTCTTTCTTTGCAGTTACTTTTACCTGCTTTGCTTTTTCTGTGTCTTCCATTTCAGCAGTAAATGGGACTTCTGAAATTTGTAGTCTATTACTGTATCTTTGTGCATCTTTTGTAATGGAATATGATCTTTTGATGCTTTCGTGTTTCAAAACGAGTTTGATCATCCAATCATGTGATTCCCTTAGATATGTAGATAATCCAATTGTTGCAGTTTTCAACGCAATGTCTGACTGGACTAACCCACGTCCTCCTTCTTTCCTAGGGAGATATATTCTATCTATATCTGCCTTAGGGTGATGCATTCTGTGCATGGTTAAGAATTTTCGAATTTTTGTATCGAGCCTACGGATCTCTGTGCTTGACCAGTTGATGACATTGTAACTGTAGGTTGCTACTGGTATGGCAAACGTGTTTATGGCGTGTTTATTATTATTATTATTATTATTATTATTATTATTATTATTATTATTATTATTATTGAATTATTATTATTGTTGACGAGGCGCGGTTCTGTAAGGTATTGTAAATTTTGACCGCTATAACAATTGTAAATTATTTAAAACTTTAACCAAATTGTAGACAAAAACACCCTCCTCCTCGTGAGAGGGTTCTTTCTGTCCGTTATTTGGCCCTTCGGGGTTAAATAACCGCTTATTGGCGTTTTGTGCCCAATATTTATTTTAAACAAAAAAAAACATGGCTACGAAAAAGAATTTTCACAAGTCACTCACACTCATTCCGTCTTCTTCTTCCTCAATCGTCACTACAGCAGAGAGAAGATTGTCTCTCTCTCTCCCTTCTCTAAATGTGTCTCTCCCCCTCCCTTCTCTTTCGCAAGCGACGCCAGTAAAGTAAAATAGTTTCCAAAATCACGTGCAAAACATGAAACATTTCTCCACGACGGCGACAACGACGAAAAAGGTGTGCGGTAAATACGAAAACCCATTTCATTCGTCTGACGTCATGAATAATAGCAGTAGCAGCCTTAATAACAGTAGCAGCAGCAACAGTGACAAGGAAAACAACAGTAGCAGACGAAACAGCATCGGCAGCAGCATAAACAACAGCACTAGCAGCAACAGCAACAACAACAGCAACAGCAGCAACAACAACAACAACCACAGCAACAGCGGCGGCGACAGTAGTCGTAGTACCTGCAGCAACAACAAAAGTAACAGCAGCTCTGACGACAACAACAACAACAACAACAGCAGCAACGAAAAACCAATCTCGTTTGCAGGTATCGCAAAGGATCTGCAAACTATCCTCATAACGAATGAGGAATTACAGGAAGCGAAGAAGATGGTGACGAAAACCGGACACCGAGCAATCTGCAAGGCAGCCGAAAAATGTTTAGAAACCCAACAGCACTGTACGGTCACGTACCGTACAGTAAGCACAAAATCCCTTAGGGTCTGTGTGGCAGCGGAAAACGCATATCACCCGAGGCAAGAAATATGCCACCGTAGACGTGCTTTTTGCCACACCCCAGGAGGCAAAGGCTCAATCCTTAGTGACCCTAAGGAGCGAGGAAATGGTGTTGGTGTCCTCCTACTGCGGGCCAAAAATTGTGAGGGTCAAACTGACCCCCCCCCCCCCCCCCCCCCCACCCCACCGGGATGGCCCCTTCTTGGCTGGCCGCGTCTGTCCTCGTTGGAATGAAGGACAAAACAACTGTACTGCAAGTACAGAAAAGAGTAAGAGAAGATTGGGTCGGCACCTCCATTGAGATGTTAATCCAAACCAACCAGGAGTGCATCGAAGCTATCCCGGATGTGATAGACTTCGATAACGGCACTCAACTGCCTATAAGTGTTGAGGGCAAACGCCCGAAATGCTTTCGCTCTGGATCGAAGACTCACCTCAGGGCCTTCTGCAACGAGAAGACCCTGAGAAAGGAGAAAGCCCCCTCCTTCCGAAACCGGCTCCACTGCTACCAGCAACAGGACAAGCGGCAACCAGGAACTATAGGTCCGTGGCACCCATACCCACGCCGCGGAAATCAAGAATAGCAACAGCAGTGGAAGTATTAACAACAACAACAGTAATACCAACTGCAGTTCCAACAGAGACTCCACTGCAAACATCACCAACAACAAGTGAAAGAGTGGGGCTGGTACCCCTCCACGACATCACACAATCAGACATGGAGTGTGAGGTGAGAGAGGGATGGCAAAAGGTCGCAAGAAGGCACAAACGCTGAAGCAGCGCATCGTCGCCTTCGAAAAGGGAGGAAAGAAATGAAAAAAGGGCAAAGACTACTGCAAAGAGACTCACAGCAGCAACACCACCAACACAATCACCACCGACACTAGCACCACCATCACCACCGGCGACAACCCCACCGCCAACAACAACAACACCTTCAACACCACCACCACAAGCACCAACATCGCAAACACAACAACAAAACACACACACCCAGCAGCAACGACAAGAAAATAGCAGAACCACACCTCACCCCCAGAAAAACAAATGCACAGCAATAAATACACACAAGAAACTAATGACTTACATAATTGAACACACAGACATTTCACAGCACGACTACATAATACCAGCACCAATCAAAACACCAACGAACATAAGACTGGTAAGAATTACACAGAAACAATACACAAACATTAAAGCGAAATTCCCCAACGCAGTTGGTGATTTCAGAGACCTAGGAGGGACTCTCAACCGGAGAGTATATTCGGACATACTCATAGAAGAGTCGACGACCAGCCGAGGGGACGATTCAACGGTCCCTTCACCAGACGATCAAGTGAAAAGGGATGGAGAAACCATCCTTCCTCTACGAAAAGTACGGTAAGTGGTCTTTCCCATCTTTTCCACTCCATTTTAAACATGACCTCACTCAGAATAGGCAGCATAAATGCGCGTGGCTTGGGGTCGTCATGGAAGCAGAGACGCCTGCTCAACGACCTCAGGTCACTAAACATAGATGTAGTGGCCATCAGCGAGACCAGAATCTCCGAAGCACGGGCCTTCGCACCGATCTTCGGCGGCTACGATGTGTACGCATCTCCCAGCCGTCCTGGATCGGGGGGAGGAGTTGCTGTGCTTTTTCGGAGAGGTTTCGATCTCGCCATACGGGACATCTTCCTAGACCCAGAGGGTAAGTTGGTGGTGCTGGACGTGACCAGCGGAGACGGGCAAGCTTTCAGGCTAGTGGCCGTCTATGCCCCGACAGGAGCAGGGCGGCCTGATTTCTTCCGGTGTCTGGAGACCTTTCTTGGAACGTCCCGCTCTTTAGTGTTAGTGGGCGACTGGAACGGGACCTTAGATGCACGCTGGGACTGTGTGGGATTAGCTGATAGGGGAGTAGGGTGCAAGAGCCTCACCAACCTGCTCACGCGTTTTGAACTGTCTGACAGGTACCGATTAGATTTCCCGAATGTGCCAATGTGGACTTGGACAAATCGGATAGGGTCATCCAGATCATATCTAGATAGAGTATTTTGTAGGGAAATAGATAGGTCTAGCATAGGCTGTCCACAATTCAAGATAGTCAGCTATACGGACCACAAATTCGTGATCTGTGTGCTTGACTTAGACAGGTTTCATAGACGAGGACCCGGCTACTGGAAGCTAAACGCGTCATTAACAGCGCGCAAGGCCTACAGAGACCGGATTAGCGATCTAGTTAAGCGGGCGTTGACAGGGGCCATCGTCAACAACAAGTGGTGGTTTGCTCTGAAAAGAGCGATTAGAATAGAGTCCATTAGGTTTAGTAAAGCTTTAGCAATAGAGAAAAATAGAGCAGAGGGAGAACTAGTTAGAAAATTAGACGAGGCGCTTAGCAAAGGCGTCGCGACCGACGTGCTTGCGGCGAAATTGGACCTTGACCAATTCTTCAATGCAAAGCACGAAGGCTGCGTTGTCAGAGCTAGGGTGCGTGCTCTCAGACACGAGGGGACGAAAACCGTTCAATGGGCCAGACTGGCGGAGGCGCGTCGTGGCAACAAAGCCACGATCCGGTCTTTGGTGGACCACGACGGGCGCATCTCGATCCCGGGCAAATGTGTGAAGCTTTTCAGCGACACTTCGCTCAGCTGTTCGGGGGAAGCGGTGGGCCGGATCGAGGGATGAACTTTAGTGTCTACCTCGACAGACTGCCGCGGCTCTCGGCCACTGAGGCGGAGTGTTGCGAAAAGTCGATAACAGCCGCTGAAGTACGGGAGGCAATGACTGGCTGCACAAGGGGTAAATCGCCTGGTTTGGATGGTCTGCCCTATGAACTTTACGTACAAATGCCAGACTTGTTCGGAGGCCTCTTGGCGGACGTCTACTGCAACTGGCAATAGAACGGGAGAAATCCCAGCTCTGTGAACCGAGGAGCGGTGGCACTGCTGAGAAAGGATCCGAACAAGGGGGATAACAGATAATTTCAGGCCCATAACTCTGCTAAACACAGAGTTCAAGATTTTGGCCAAGGTGCTAGCAAAGAGGTTGGCGCTTGTCGTTGGTGGTCTGGTGGGAGAGGCGCAGACATGCGCCATTCCCGACAGATCCATCCACGACGACCTCCACCTCATGCGATGCATCGTAGAGAGGGTAGCTAGGGAACCTGGCACGGGTGGGTCTTTGATCAATTTAGATCAGTCGAAAGCTTTCGATAGGGTCGACCATCGTTACCTAGCGGCAGTCCTGAGGGCGGCTGGCTTTGGGCCCGTCTTCAGAGGCTGGATCGCTGCCATGCACAGCGACATCTGCTCTGTGGTGAGAGTGAACGGTCACCTTTCGGAACCGTTCAACATCATGCGCTCGGTCCGCCAAGGATGTCCCCTCTCGTCCCTCTTGTACGTATTAACTCTCGAGCCATTACTGCACAAACTGGAGACGTTGAGGAGCGTCCCGCGCGAACTAGGATGCGGAAGATCTGTGTCAGCATATGCGGACCGTAGTGGTGTCGAACGCCAAACACATCGAGGCGATCTGCACTACACTAAGAGAATACGAAGCGGTGACAGGAGCAATGATCAACCAGGAAAAGTCAGTGGGCCTGCAGCTCGGCACCTGGAGAGGCAGGTCCATGCCATCCAACAGCGTCGTAGGACGCTTGACGGACGGACCGGTTAAATTGCTAGGGGTCTAGTTCGGTCCGGACCTCCAGACGGACAAAAACTGGGACGAGGTGACAAGCAGGGTGACTTCTCTCACCCAGAATTGGGCGGAGAGGAAGCTATCCCTGAAAGGTCGAGCGGAGGTGGCTAACGCGTACATCGCGTCTGTCATCTGCTACCGCCTGACCGTCGTACCTTGTCCTAAGCCCCGCCTGACTGCGCTGGAGCGTTTGCTCTTTTGCTTTTTGTGGAAGGGACGCGCTCCGATGGTCAGGCGGTCCATCTGTTGTCAACACCTACTACGTGGAGGGCTGGGCATGCCGTGGCTGATGATGCGCAGACACGCGCTCAGGCTACGACATCTCCACATCTTCCTCGACGGTGATCAGGTGTGGTCTCCGTTTGCTAGACGCGTCTTTCCCCAGCTTGTCTCCTTGACGGAGCTGCAGTCCTGGGTCAAGCGAAGACTGAGAGGGAGCGCTTGGAGACTGGAATGTCTTCAGGCGCTCACAGCCCTCGACCAATCGGGCAATGTGATCGGTGGAAACTCCACCTTGGCGTTCTATAGAGGATTAGTGGAGGGGAAGAGCGACGACGTACTTGGGGAAACTCTAGGCGTCGACGAAAATCAACTAGCCAATCTCTTCGGAAGAACTTTCGGGCCGGGGCCTATGGACAACTTCCAGAAATCCCTGGCCTGGCAGTGCTACCGAGGAGCTTTGCCAGTTCGCGATAAACTCTACAGGCATGGAGGTGCCGTCAGCCGGGAATGTCCGAGATGTGCGCAGGGCGACGAAACCGTCCTGCACGCACTCGTCCAGTGTCCGAGCATTGCTGACTTGTGGGTTTATGTCGAACACCTGCTGTCGCGTGTGGGACGGATCCAGCTATCAGCTGAGTCCATCGTCAGGATTGCCCCGCCCCCGCCCTCTTCCTTTAGCCGGGAAGGGCAGGCAGTTTTTATCTGTCTTGTGGCCATGGCGAAAGAGATAGTATGATGGACACGTTTGAAAGGGCTGAAGACGAGCACTTACCTCTTCGATGATGCCCTGATTAACTTTTTCAAATTTCATTTGAAAAGGAAAATCAGGGTAGAAAGGGAAGTGCTTTCTTCCCAGCATTTTTTTGAAAGATGGGTGAGAGAGGCAAGATTGGCCCGAGTGAATGGGCCTACTCTGAGTATGTGTCTGTAAATTAAAGGTGGAAAACTGGGAGCGGGCACTTGCCTGGTGGTCAGGGTCACTGTGGCTTTTTAATGGGCTTTCTCCACGAATCACCCTCGGAAGTCTCCCCCCTATTTGGGAATTTTTTCATTGTTCTATTATTACATCCTCTGTTTCTTGTTTTCTACACGCAGAAATACCCATTTGTATCGCCTTGTATTGTCCTGTACTGTCCTTAATGTCTACTTTATGTAGACCCTTGTTGTTAATAAAGAAAGCATTATTATTATTATTATTATTATTATTATTATTCTTTGAGTCTCAGTCATTGATGTTAGTTAACTGGAAAGTTTGTTGAAATGAATATCAAGCCACTACCTGCAGCCTCAGATATTCAGGACGTATCGGAGGGTTCCTGCTGTTCCCAGCAAGCATGCCTTTTGAAGCGTTCCAAAAAGCGTGAAGGGGCCAGTTTTCTTTAACCATCCCTGGAAACTTTTTGAGATAGTACCTAGTGAGCCTATGACAATCGGGACCACTTTGACTTCATGGCAGTTCCAAATTCTTTTTACCTCCCACTTTAAGTCCTGGTATCGGTTAATTTTCTCCCTCTCCTTCTCTTGTACTCTCGTGTAGAATGGGCAGGCCACATCCACAATCAGGCACAATCTTTTTTCCTTGTCCAAAACCACCAGGTCAGATCTATTGTGTTCCAGTTTCTTGTCCGTCTGTATCCTAAAATCCCACAGCACCTTCACCTGATCGTTTTCTATCACCGACTCTGGCTTATGCTCATACCACTTCTCAGAATGTGGTAAATTGTTTACTTTGCATAGGTGCCAGTGGATCACCCTGCCCATCATATCATGTCTCCAGCCCTTATAGTGAGTCTGGGCTAGGTGTTTACACTCGGATACAATGTGAGCCACAGTCTCCTCTGTCTCTCCACAGATCCTGCACAGTGTGCTAGCCTCCTCCTTGTAAATATGGTGTTTCAACCACTTTGTTTTGAGGGCCTGCTCTTGCGCAGCCATTAACATTCCTTCTGTAGCCTTTTTAAGGTCTCCTCTTTTCAACCAGTTCTATGTCTGTGGATCTCTGAATTCAGTTTTCTCAAAGAAGGTACTATGAAGGGATTTTTCCTGACGGCTGCTCTTTCTCCTTGTTATTTCTTCCTTGGACATCCCCTGGTCTATTGTCCTCTCCTTCAGTACAGTTCTGAGCATTGGTTCCTTACTATCAGTCACGTATTTGTGTAGGTTGTTTTTCTCCATCTGAACACAGTCCTCTATGCCGATAAGGCCTCTTCCACCTTCAGATCTCCTTAAGTAGAGTCTATCGACATCACTCCTCTTGTGGAACATGTTGTAGATAGTCAATAGCTTCCTAGTCTTCCTATCCATTTCTTTTTGTTCAGCAACATTCCATCTCAGAATTCCCGCACTGTACCTAATAATAGACACAGCTCGGGTATTTACTGCAGTTATGGCATTCCTATTGTTCAGATGTGTCTTTAATACGCTCCTTACTCTCCGAATGTATTCAGTTCTTATCAATTCCTTCATTTTTTTGTTCTTGATGTCATCAGCCTCCAGAACACCCAAATACTTGTATCCTTCTATTATTATTATTGTACCAGTAATGCACTGGGTAATTGCTGGCCTTGTGCCTAAAGTAGAAACAATTATTATTATTATTATCATTATTATTATTATTATTATTATTATTATTATTATCATTACAGTTGCATTTATCTTGCTTTATGTTCATACGAGTTATCACCAAGTCACAACCAGTGACCTCAAGAGACAACAAGGTCCGCCATGTTCAAGAAAGAACATACATACTCACACATGCATCTTTAGTGTTTAGACTTGTGATGTAATTATATTGACAGAATCTTCCTTAGTATATGGGCAATTCCCATTAGTACTATCTTTTGTATTTCTCCTATACGCGGGTTTCCTGGGATTTGCGATAAGTAGTCATTAGACCCCTTAGGTATCATTCCCAGAGCGCCTACAACCACTGGTATTGTTTTAGTTCTCAATTTCCACATTTTTCCCATTTCTATCTCCAGGTCCTTATACTTGCTCAATTTTTCAAATGTTTTTATAGATACATTCTTGTCTATTGGAACAGACATATCAATTAGCAGGCATACCCTCTTTTTAAAGTCCTTCAATATTATATCAGGTCTATTTGCATCTATTTTTCGGTCTGTTTGGATGCTAAAGTTCCACAAGATTGAGATGTGATCTTTTTCAAGTGTGGGAGGTGGTTGATGCTCCCACCAATTCTTTTGATGGGGCAGGTCAAAATGCTTACACATTATCCAATGTATGTATTGTGCAGCTCTGTCATGCCTGTTTAGGTATTCGGTTGGAGCTATAGGACTGCACATTGAAATTATATGGTCAATGGTCTCTGGTTGTTTTTTGCATACACGGCATAATGGGCTGCATCCATTTTTTATTATGTTGGCTTGGTAATTTTTTGTTTGCAGACACTGATCTTGTGCTGATATAATCAGTCCTTCAGTCTCCGATTTCAGTCCAGAGGATGCTAACCACTGATGGGTTAAAGTTTTGTCAACATCAGGATTGTTAGCTCGTTCTGGGTATTTTCCATACAGAGGCTTTTCTTGCCATTAAATAGTATTTAGAAAACGTGAGGGGAAACACAAACACAAGAACAATTCCCGCTCATCGGCTGTCTTCTGTTTCGAACACGTTAAAGAAAGTTCATTTCACCACAGTGCGTAAATTGCTATATATGACTATTCAATATTTATTTTAGTGAGAATATTTCTGACATTCTAAGTAAAATGGGGCAACACTGAAAATTATGTTAATACATTAATTGTTAATGTGGCGCCTATATTTTTGAAACATGATGTTTCGATCATCATTTAACATTTTACGAGCCATCTGTACCAGACTATTATTTATTTTACACAAAATCTCAGTTTGTACATAAAACTGTGCTTTTGTACACAGTGTAGAGTGTTACTGACAGACATTGGAGTAGAGGTAACATATTCATAAAGATACTCCGCTTAGTGAATGTCGTTGTTATCGTCGTCACCGTTGTTGTTGGGTTTTGTTGTTGTTGTTGTTGTTGTTGATATGATGATGATGATGATGATGATGATGATGATAGGCGCGGGGTGATTTTTGCTGTTGTTTTTGTTGTTGTTGTCGATGTTTTGTCCCAGGTTTCAAGTCAGAACTGTCACAAGAAATCTATAAAAAGAAAAAACAGTCTTTAAAGATGTAACTATCCTGTTTTGTATTTTGTTTTTACATGTTTTACTAAGAATAAAATTTCCGATGTATCCTTTTCTTTTTTCAAGATAGTAAATTAGAGTTGTTTTTTTTTCGGCAGGGGCTAGGGGCGGATTTAGTTGCTATTCTGACAAGTCGAAACACTGCATAGAAGTTCCTGCGGTGCCTCATAATCGATGTTGATATATGTCTTGTACTCATTTTGGCTTCAATTACCTTCAATTAGGCAGTTATTGACCTTTTCGAATGTATTAGCATTACGATTACTGTTTCTCTCTATTCTCCCTTTTCTCTCTCTTCTCCCTCACTCTCTCTCTCTCCCTCCCCCTCTCTCACTCTCTATCTCTCTCTTCTCTCACTCTTTCTTATCTAAATATTTGAGTATATGCCTATGTAAGATAGTAAGATTGTCGATAATGAAATGTAACATGAAGTAGCGTCTCTTTCATAAATATGAGGCATGCTATGCTTGCATTATTTATATATCAATAGGGCGGTGGATTGGTAGTATCGGTAGAGGGTCGGACGCCATGCTTTCCAGCATAGTTACGTCCCTTTGCGGTCTAAGTTCAAATCCCGCCGAGGTTAACTTTGCTTTCATCCTTACGGGGTCGATAAAATAAAGTCCCAGTAATGTTCTGGGTAATTGATGGCCTTGTGCCTAAAGTAGAAACAATTATTTATATATCAATAAAGTACCAGTAATGCACTGGATAATTGCTGGCCTTGTGCCTAAAGTAGAAACAATTATTTATATATCAATGTAAATATAAGGGAGGTGGGTTGATAGTATTGGTAGAACGTCAGACACCATGCTTTGCAACACAGAGTTACGGCCATTTATGTTCTGAGTTCAAATCCCGCCGAGGTTAGCTTTGCCTTTCATCCTTAGTAGGTCGATAAAATAAAGCACCAGTAATTCACTGGAATAATTGCTGGCCAAAAATAGAAACAATTATTTATATATAAATGAACGTAAATAATGAAAATAACGAATATTGCTTTTCATATAAATCTTTTATTTATTTTCATAGGAAACAGCTGGAAGGACGGCACATGTTATATGCGTCCTATTTCAATTATATGGTTTTGAATAATAAAGTTATACGTTCTGGACCAGTTAAAATGTAAATTCTGCGTATGAAGATCTTTATAGATTCTCACCTCTCTCTTTCGTAAATTCTCTTTTATTCTGTCTTTCATTCACCTTCTCTCTCTCTCTCTCTATATATATATATATATATATTTCTCTCTCTCTCTCTCTCTCTCTCTCTCTCTCTCTCTCTCTCTCTCTCTCTCTCTCTCTCTTTAACTTCCATTCTGTCTTTCACTGTCTCTCTCTTTCTTTCTCTTTCTCTCTCTCTCTCTCTCTCCCTCTCTCTGTCCTTCCATCACTTTCTTAATTCTAAATTCGATTACGATTTTTTTTCATTTTTAATTGAACGTGATATTATAAAATCGTCCCTTTGGAAAACGATCAAAGGTCTCTTCCCTATTATGCAATCGATTTCTCCCATCTAAAACTTCAAGAAGAAAATCTATAATAGGAACATCATCTGCGTATTTGAAAAGAGACATGATTGAAACAGTTGTGTTGGTTTGATCTTCGATTGTCCCACAGGAGTTACTATTGTAAACGTACTGGGAATTACAGCTTCTTCTCTATATCAACACAGTCGTATTCCATGTAAAACATTACATTACCAGAGAGGAAAATATATGAGAAAATATCATTGATTTGTTAAAATAAAGCTAAAGCTAGAAGTATCTATTACTTTCAATCTTTATTTCCGACAAGAGATTTTTGCATTTAATGTGTGTTTCAAATCTCTCTCTCTCTCTATATATATATATATATATATATATATACAAAAATATGGATTGAGGAAGGCGAGGCTGTGTGGTTACTGATAATGAGTGTTAGATTGTAAGGCGATACACACACACACAAATATATATATATATATATATATATTCATAAGGATATATATGTATATATATTTAGACATAGTCACAGATACATATATGAGTGTGACTACCTTCCACGGTGTGGCTCAATGAGAAAATTAATTAAGCAAATAATTATTAATCAGAGCTATATAAAATTATAGACAGTCAGACAAAAAAATTATAGACATCGAACAGTCAGACAAAATATATCCAATTTTTCTTCTCCTTAACTAGATAAATAATAACTTAAACGGAGCTAAGTTTAAAATGTAACTTCGAAGAAATAGCAGATAAATGTCACAGACTATCACTTGTGAGATAAAATTTACCCAGTCTTTCTTCTTAGCCAGTAGAAATTAACTAGACAAATAATCAATTAAACGGAGCTAAGTCTAATATGCCATTAAAATATAAATATGATGACTGAAATGCCATTAAAATTTAATGCAAGTTTGAAGAAAAAATGTATATAAACTTTACAGAAATGTTTCTAATCCCGACTATCGATAGTTAGTTTCGCTCGTACTTTGTGGATATGTCCAATCCTGGTATAATCCATGAGGTTTCGAGCTTCTCAAGGGACTCCCTCAGTATGACAAAAATTTCTACAGTGATCGCCATTTCTGTCAAACATCTCATTATATTTATATTTCAATGGCATTTATGTCAAAGATCTCATCATATTTATATTTTAATTGCATTTATGTCAAGAATGTCATCATATTTATATTCTTATGGCATTTCTGTCAAAATATCTCATCATATTTATATTTTAATGGCATTTATGTCAAACGTCATGATATTTATATTTTAATGGCAGTTATGTCAAAAATGTCATCGTATTTATATTTTAATGGCATTTCTGTCAAAAATCTCATCATATTTATATTTTAATAGAATTTCAGTTAAAAGTCTCATCATATTTATATTTTAATGGCATTTTTGTCAAAAATCTCATCGTATTTATATTTTAATGGCGTATCGCTTAAAAATCTAATCATATTCATATTTAAATGGCATTTCTGTCAAAAATCTCATCATATTTATATTTTAATGGTTTGCCTCTCAAAAATATTATCATATTTATATTTTAATGGTATTTCTGTCAACAATCTCATCATATTTATATTTTAATGATATTTTTGTAAGAAAATTTCTTCCTATTTATATTTTAATGACATTTCTGTCAGAAATATCATCATATTTATATTTTAATGGCGTTTCTGCCAAGAATAGCATCATATCCATATTCTTATGGCATTTCTGTCAAAATATCACATCATATTTATATTTTAATGGTATTTATGTCAAAAATGACAACATATATGTTAATGGCAATCATGTCAAAATCTCATGATGTTTATATTTTAATGGCATTTCAGTCAGAAATCTTAATTGTATTTCTGTGAAAGTTCTCATCATATTTATATTTTAATGGCATTTCTGCAAAAATGTCATCATATTTATATTTTAATGGCATTTTTGCAGAAATAAATTATCACTGTATTTATATTTTCATGGCATTTTTTTTCAAAAGATTTCACCATATAAAATATTTTAATGGTATTTCTGTAAAGCATATCATCGTATTTATATTTTAATGGCAATTCTTTCAAAAATATCATCATCTTTATATTTTATTAGGTTTTCTGTCAAAAACCTCATCATATTTATATTTAATGGTATTTCTGTCAAACATGTCATTATAGTTATATTTTATTGGCAATTCTGTCAAAAATCTCAACATGTTTATATTTTAATTATATTTCAGTCAGAAATCTCACCATATTTATATTTTAATAGTATTTCTGTCAAATTTCCAGCATATTTATATTTTAATGGGATTTATGTCAAAATCTCATAATATTTATATTTTTATAGCATTTCTGTCAAATCTTCATTATATTTATATTTTAATGACAGTTCTGTCACAAATCTCATCAGTATATTTTAATGGCATTTCTGTCAACCATATCATCATATAAAATATTTTAATGGCATTTCTGTAAAAAAATATAATCATATCTTATGTTTTAATGGCATATATGTCAAAAATATCATCATATTTATATTTTAATGGTATTTCTGTCAAAAATGTTCATCATATTTATATTTTAATGGCAATTATTTCAAAAATATTATCATCTTTATATTTTATTACGTTTTCTGTCAAAAATATCATCATATTTATATTTTATTAGGTTTTCGATCAAAAATTTCATCATATTCATATTTTAAATGCATTTCTGTCAAAGATTTCATTATATTTATATTTTTATGGCATTTCTGTCAAAATATCTCATCATATTTATATTTTAATGGCATTTATGTCAAAAATGTCAACATATATATATGTTAATGATAGTTATGTCAAAAATCTCATGATGTTTATACTTTAATGGCATTTCAGTCAGAAATCTCATCATATTCAAAGTTCTCATAATATTTATATTTTAATGACATTTCTGCAAAAATGTCATCGTATTTATATTTTAATGGCATTTTTTTGGAAGATTTCACCATATAAAATATTTTAATGGCATTTCTGTAAAACATATCATCATATTTATGTTTTAATGGCATCTCTGTCAAAAATATCAACATGTTTATATCTTAATGGCATTTCTATCGAAAATCTCATAGTATTTATATTTTAATAGCATGTCTCTTTAAATTCTTATCATATTTATATTTAAATGGCATTTCTTTCAAAAATCTCTTCATATTTATATTTTAATGATATTTTTGTAAAAGAATTTCTTCCTATATATATTTTAATGACATTTCTGTCAGAAATCTCATCATATTTCCATTTTAATGACATTTCTGTCAAAAATCTCATCATATTTATATTTTAATGGTATTTCTGTCAAAAATGTCAACATATATACATGTTAATGGTAATTATGTTAAAAATCTCATGATGTTTATATTTTAATTGCATTTCAGCAAGAAATCTCATCATATTTATATTTTAATGGTATTTCAGTCAAATTTCTCTTCATATTTATATTTTAATTGCATTTTTGCAAAAATATCATCGTATTTATATTTTAATGGCATTTTTTTTCAAGAGACTTCAACATATAAAATATTTTAATGGCATTTCTGTAAAACATATCATCATATTTATATTTTAATGGCATTTATGTCAAAAATCTCATCATATTTATATTTTAATAGCAATTCTTTCGAAAATATCATCATCTTTATATTTTATTAGGTTTTCGTTCAAAAGCCTCATCATATTTATATTTTAATGGTATTTCTGTCAAAAATCTCATCATATTTTTATTTTAATAGAATTTCACTTAAAAGTCTCATCATATTTATATTTTAATGGCATTTCTGTCAAGAATAGCATCATATTCATATTCTTATGGCATTTCTGTCAAAATATCACATCATATTTATATTTTAATGGTATTTATGTCAAAAATGACAACATATATGTTAATGGCAATTATGTCGAAATCTCATGATGTTTATATTTTAATGGCATTTCAGTCAGAAATCTCATCATATTTATATTTTAATTGTATTTCTGTGAAAGTTCTCATCATATTTATATTTTAATGGCATTTCTGCAAAAATGTCATCATATTTATATTTTAATGGCATTTTTGCAGAAATAAATTATCACTGTATTTATATTTTTATGGCATTTTTTTCAAAAGATTTCACCATATAAAATATTTTAATGGTATTTCTGTAAAGCATATCATCGTATTTATATTTTAATGGCAATTCTTTCAAAAATATTATCATCTTTATATTTTATTTGGTTTTCTGTCAAAAACCTCATCATATTTATATTTAATTGTATTTCTGTCAAACATGTCATTATAGTTATATTTTATTGGCAATTCTGTCAAAAATCTCTTCATGTTTATATTTTAATTATATTTCAGTCAGAAATCTCACCATATTTATATTTTAATAGTATTCTGTCAAATTTCCAGCATATTTATATTTTAATGGGATTTATGTCAAAATCTCATATTTTTTATATTTTTATAGCATTTCTGTCAAATCCTCATCATATTTATATTTTAATGACAGTTTTGTCACAAATCTCATCAGTATATTTTAATGGCATTTCTGTCAACCATATCATCATATAAAATATTTTAATGGCATTTCTGTAAAAAATATAATCATATCTTATGTTTTAATGGCATATATGTCAAAAATATCATCATATTTCTATTTTAATGGTATTTCTGTCAAAAATGTTCATCATATTTATATTTTAATGGCAACTATTTCAAAAATATTATCATCTTTATATTTTATTAAGTTTTCTGTCAAAAACCTCATCATATTTATATCTTAATGGTATTTCTGTCAAAAATATAATCATATTTTTATTTTAATAGAATTTCTGTTAATAGTCTCATCATATTTATATTTTATTAGATTTTCGATCAAAAATTTCATCATATTCATATTTTAAATGCATTTCTGTCAAATATTTCATTATATTTATATTTCAGTGGCATTTCTCTCATGAATATCATCATATTTATATTCGTATGGCATTTCTGTCAAAATATCTCATCATATTTATATTTTAATGGCATTTATGTCAAAAATGTCACCATATATATATGTTAATGGCAGTTATGTAAAAAATCTCCTGATGTTTATATTTTAATGGCATTTCTGTCAGAAATCTCATCATATTCAAAGTTCTCATAATATTTATATTTTAATGGCATTTTTGCAAAAATATCATCGTATTTATATTTTAATGGCATTTTTTTTTAAAGATTTCACCATATAAATATTTTAATGGCATTTCTGTAAAACATATCATCATATTTATGTTTTAATGGCATCTCTGTCAAAAATATCAACATGTTTATATCTTAATGGCAGTTCTATCAAAAATCTCATCGTATTTATATTTTAATAGCATGTCTCTTTAAATTCTTATCATATTTATATTTAAATGGCATTTCTTTCAAAAATCTCTTCATATTTATATTTTAATGATATTTTTGTAAAAGAATTTCTTCCTATATATATTTTAATGACATTTCTGTCAGAAATCTCATCATATTTCTATTTTAATGACATTTCTGTCAAAAATCTCATCATATTTATATTTTAATGGTATTTCTGTCAAAAATCTCAACATATATATATGTTAATGGTAATTATGTTAAAAATCTCATGATGTTTATAATTTAATTGCATTTCAGCAAGAAATCTCATCATATTTATATTTTAATGGTATTTCTGTCAAAGTTCTCTTCATATTTATATTTTAATTGCATTTTTGCAAAAATATCATCTTATTTATACTTTAATGGCATTTTTTTTTGAAGAGATTTCAACATATAAAATATTTTAATGGCATTTCTGTAAAACATATCATTATATTTATATTTTAATGGCATTTATGTCAAAAATCTCATCATATTTATATTTTAATAGCAATTCTTTCGAAAATATCATCATCCTTATATTTTATTAGGTTTTCGTTCAAAAGCCTCACCATATTTATATTTTAATGGTATTTCTGTCAAAATCTCATCATATTTATATTTTAATAGCTATTCTTTCGAAAATATCATCATCTTTATATTTGATTAGGTTTTCGTTCAAAAGCCTCATCATATTTATATTTTAATGGTATTTCTGTCAAAAATCTCATCATATTTATATTTTAATGGTTTTCCTGTCAAAAATATTATCATATTTATATTTTAATGGCATTTCTGTCAACAATCTCATCATATTTATATTTTTATGACATTTCTCTCAAAAATCTCATCATATTTATATTTTAAAGGCATTTCTGTAAAGAATATCATCATATTCATATTCTTATGTCATTTCTGTCAAAATATCTTCACATATTTATATTTTACTGGTATTTATGTCAAAAATGTCACCATATATATATGTTAATGGCAATTATGTCAAAAATCTCCTAATGTTTATATTTTAATGGCATTTCAGTCAGAAATCTCTTTATATTCAAAGTTCTCATAATATTTATAATTTAATCCCATTTCTGCAAAAATATCATCGTATTTATATTTTAATGGCATTATTTTTTCAAAAGATTTCACCATATGAAATATTTTAATGGCAATTCTTCCAAAAATATCATCATCTTTATATTTTATTAGGTTTTTTGTCAAAAATGTCATTATATTTATATTTTAGTGGCAATTCTGTCAGAAATCTCATCATGTTTATATTTTAATGATATTTCAGTCAGAAATCCCACCATATTTATATTTTCATAGTATTTATGTCAAAGTTCTGATCATATTTATATTTTAATTGCATTTTTGCAAAAATATCATCTTATTTATACTTTAATGGCATTTTTTTTTGAAGAGATTTCAACATATAAAATATTTTAATGGCATTTCTGTAAAACATATCATTATATTTATATTTTAATGGCATTTATGTCAAAAATCTCATCATATTTATATTTTAATAGCAATTCTTTCGAAAATATCATCATCCTTATATTTTATTAGGTTTTCGTTCAAAAGCCTCACCATATTTATATTTTAATGGTATTTCTGTCAAAATCTCATCATATTTATATTTTAATAGCTATTCTTTCGAAAATATCATCATCTTTATATTTGATTAGGTTTTCGTTCAAAAGCCTCATCATATTTATATTTTAATGGTATTTCTGTCAAAAATCTCATCATATTTATATTTTAATGGTTTTCCTGTCAAAAATATTATCATATTTATATTTTAATGGCATTTCTGTCAACAATCTCATCATATTTATATTTTTATGACATTTCTCTCAAAAATCTCATCATATTTATATTTTAAAGGCATTTCTGTAAAGAATATCATCATATTCATATTCTTATGTCATTTCTGTCAAAATATCTTCACATATTTATATTTTACTGGTATTTATGTCAAAAATGTCACCATATATATATGTTAATGGCAATTATGTCAAAAATCTCCTAATGTTTATATTTTAATGGCATTTCAGTCAGAAATCTCTTTATATTCAAAGTTCTCATAATATTTATAATTTAATCCCATTTCTGCAAAAATATCATCGTATTTATATTTTAATGGCATTATTTTTTCAAAAGATTTCACCATATGAAATATTTTAATGGCAATTCTTCCAAAAATATCATCATCTTTATATTTTATTAGGTTTTTTGTCAAAAATGTCATTATATTTATATTTTAGTGGCAATTCTGTCAGAAATCTCATCATGTTTATATTTTAATGATATTTCAGTCAGAAATCCCACCATATTTATATTTTCATAGTATTTATGTCAAAGTTCTGATCATATTTATATTTTAATGGGATTTATGTCAAACATGTTATCATATTTATATTTTAATGGCATTTCTGTAAACAATCTCATCATATTTATATTTTAATGGTATTTTTGTGAACAATCTCATCGTATTTATATTTTAATGGAATGTCTCTCAAAATCTCATCGTATTTATATTTTAAAGGCATTTCTGTCAAAAATCTCATCATATTTATATTTTAATGGTTTTCCTGTCATAAATATTATCATACTTATATTTTAATGGTATTTCTGTCAAAAATCTCATCATATTTATATTTTAATGGTTTTCCTGTTAAAAATATTATCATATTTCTACTTTAATGGCATTTATGTCAACAATCTCATCATATTTATATTTTTATGACATTTCTCTCAAAAATCTCATCATATTTATATTTTAAAGGCATTTCTGTAAAGAATATCATCATATTCATATTCTTATTTCATTTCTGTCAAAATTTCTCATCATATTTATATTTTACTGGTATTTATGTCAAAAATGTCACCATATATATATGTTAATGGCAATTATGTCAAAAATCTCCTAATGTTTATATTTTAATGGCATTTCAGTCAGAAATATCATCATATTTATATTTTAATGGTATTTGTGTGAACAATCTCATCGTATTTATATTTTAATGGAATGTCTCTCAAAATCTCATCGTATTTATATTTTAAAGGCATTTCTGTCAAAAATCTCATCATATTTATATTTTAATGGTTTTCCTGTCAGAAATATTATCATACTTATATTTTAATGGCATTTCTGCAAGAATATCATCATATTCATATTCTTATAGCATTTCTGTCAAAATATCTCATCATATTTATATTTTAATGGCATTTATATCAAAAACGTCAGCATATAAATATGTTAATGGCAATTATGTCAAAGATCTCATGAGGTTTATATTTTAATTGCATTTCAGCCAGAAATCTCATCATATTTATATTTTAATGGTATTTCTGTAAAACATATCATCATATTTATATTTTAAAAGTCTCTTCATATTTATATTTTAAAGGCATTTCTGTGAAAAATCTCACCGTATTTTTATTTTAATGGTATTTCTGCCAAAATGTCATCTTAATGGAATTTCTCGAAAAGATTTCATCATATAAAATATCATCGTATTTATATTTTTCATGGCATGTTTTTTCAAAAGATATCAATATATAAAATATTTTAAAGGCATTTCAGTCAGAAATCTTATCATTTTTACATTTTAATAGTATTTCTGTCAAACTTCTCGTCATATTTATATCTTAATGGCATTTTTTTTAAAAAAGATTTCAACATATAAGATATTTTAATGGCATTTCTGTAAAACATATCATCATATTTATATTTTAATAGAATTTCAGTCAGAAATCTTATCATTTTTACATTTTAATAGTATTTCTGTCAAACTTCTCGTCATATTTATATTTTAATGGAATTTCTGCAAAAATGTCATCGTATTTTCTTCAAACGATTTCACCATATAAAATATTTTAATGGCATTTCTGTAAAACATATTATTATATTTATATTTTAATGGCATGTCTGTCAAAAATATCATCATATTTATATTTTAATGGTATTTATGTCAAAAAATCTCAGCATATTTATATTTTAATGGCAATTCTTTCAAAAATATCATCATCTTTATATTTAAATGGCATTTCTGTCAAAAATCTCATCATATTTATTTTTTAATGATTTTCTTGTCAAAAATATCATATTTATATTTTAATGACATTTTTGTAAGAAAATATCTTACTATATTTTCTTATATTTTAATGCCATTTATGTCAAAAATGTCAACATATATATATGTTAATGGCAATTATGTCAAAATGTCATGATGTTTATATTTTAAAGGCATTTCAGTCAGAAATCTCATCATATTTATATTTTAATTGTATTTCTGTCAAAGTTCTCATCATATTTATATTTTATTGTCATTTTTGCAAAAATGTCATCGTATTTATATTTTAATTGCAGTTTTCAAAAGATTTCATCTCATAAATTATCACTGTATTTATATTTTAATGGAATTTTCTTTTTAAGATTTCACCGTATAAAATATTTTAATGGTATTTCTGTAAAACATATAATGATATTTATGTTTCAATGGCATCTCTTTTCAAAAATATTATCATATTTACATTTTAATGGCATTTATGTCAACAATCTCATCATATTCATATTTTAATGCCAATTCTGTCAAAAATATCATATTTATATTTTATTAAATTTTCTGTCAAAAATATCATCATATTTATATTTTATTAAGTTTTCTGTCAAAAATATCATCATATTTATATTTTAATGACATTCCTTTCAAAAGTCTCATCATATTTATATTTTAATGACATTTCTGTCAAAAATCTGACCATATTTATATTTTTGTGGCATTTCTGTCAAAAATGACAACATATACATATATAAATGTCAATTATGTCAAGAATCTCATGATGTTTATATTTTGATGGCATTTCAGTCACAAATCTCATCATATTTATATTTTAAGGGTATTTCTCTCAAAGTTCTCATCTCATCTATATTTTAATGGCATTTTTTTCAAAAGATTTCATCATATAAAATATCATCGTATTTATATTTTAATGGCATGTTTTTCAAAATATTGCCCCATGTAAAATATTTAATGGCATTTCTGTAAAATATATCATCATATTTATGTTTTAATGGCATCTATGTCAAAAATATCATTATATTTATATTTGAATGGAATTTCTGCAAAAATGTCATCGTATTTATATTTTAATGGTATTTTTTTCCAAAGATTTCATTATATATATATCATCGTACTTATATTTTAAAGGCATTTAAAAAAAAAATATTTCACCATTTCAAATATTTTAATTGCAATTCTGTAAAACATCATCATATTTATATTTTAATGGCATTTCTGTCAAAAATATCATCATATTTATATTTTAATGATTTTCTTGTCAAAAATGTCATAATATTTTTAATGCCATTTTTGTAAGAAAATATCTCACTATTTATATTTTAATGATATAAATCTCATCATATTTATATTTTAGTGACATTGCTGTCAAAAGTCTCGTCATATTTATATTTTAATGGCATTTCTGTCAAGAATATCATCATATTCATATTTTTATGGCATTTCCCTCAAAATAACTCATCATATTTATATTTTAATGGCATTTATGTCAAAAATGTCAACATATATATATATGTTAATTGCAATTATGTCAAAAATCTCATGATGTTTATATTTTAATGACATTTCTGTCAAAAATCTCATCATATATATATTTTAATGCCAATTCTTTCGAAAATATCATTATCTTTATATTTTATTAGGTTTTCGGTCATAAACCTCATCATATTTATATTTCAATGTTATTTCTGTCAAAAATCGAACATATTTATATTTTAATAGAATTTCTGTTAATAGTCTCATCATATTTATATTTTAATGGCATTTCAGTCAGAAATCTCATCATATTTATATTTTAATTGTATTTCTGTCAAAATTCTCATCATATTTATATTTTAATGGCATATCTGCAAAAATGTCATCGTATTTATATTTTAATGGCATTTTTCCAAATTATTTCATCATATAAAATATCGTATTTATATTTTAATGGCATTTTTTTCGAAAGATTTCACCATATAAAATATTTTAAGTGCATTTCTGTAAAACATATCATCATATTTATGTCATTATGCCATCTCTTTCAAAAATATCTCATCATATTTATATTTTAATTGCTTTTGTGTCAAAAATCTCATCTTATTTATAATGGCAATTCTTTCAAAAATATCATCATATTTATATTTTAATGGCATTTCTGTCAATAATATCATCATATTTATATTTTATTAAGTTTTCTGTCAAAAATATCATCATATATATATGTTAATGGCATTCCTGTCAGATATCTCATCATATTTATATTTGAATGGCATTTCTGTCAATAATATCATCATATTCATATTCTTATGGCATTTCTGTCAAATTATCTCATCATATTTATATGTTAATGGCATTTATGTCAAAAATGTCAACATATATATATATGTTAATTGCAATTATGTCAATAATCTCATGATGTTTATATTTTAATGGCATTTCGGTCAGAAATCTCATCATATTTATATTTTCAAAGCATTTCTGAGAAAAAATCTCATCGTATTTATATTTTAATTGTATTTCTGTCAAAATCTCATCGTATTTATATTTTAATGGCATTTCTTTAAAAGATTTGATCATATAAAATATCATCGTATTTATATTTTAATGGTATTTTTTCCCAAAAGATTTCACCATATAAAATATTTTAATGGCATTTCTGTAAAACATATCATCATATTCATATTTTAATGGCATTTCTGTTAACAATCTCATCATATTTATAATGTTATGGCATTTCTGTACAAATATCTCATCATATTTATATTCTAATGGCATTTATGTCAAAAATGTCAAGATATATATATGTTAATGGCAATTATGTCAAAAATCTCATGATATTTATATTTGAATGGCATTTCAGTCAGAAATCTCATCATATTTATATTTTAATTGTATTTCTGTCAAAGTTCTCGTCATATTTATATTTGAATGGCATTTCTGCGAAAATGTCACCGTATTTATATTTTAATGGCATTTTTTTTTATATCTCATCATTTCAAATATTTTAATGGCATTTCTGTAAAACATCATATTTATATTTTAATGGCATTTCTGTCAAGAATATCATCATATTCATATTTTTATGGCATTTCTCTCAAAATAACTCATCATATTTATATTTTAATGGCATTTATGTCAAAAATGTCAACATATATATATATTTTAATTGCAATTATGTCAAAAATCTCATGATGTTTATATTTTAATGACATTTCTGTCAAAAATCTCATCATATATATATTTTAATGCCAATTCTTTCGAAAATATCATTATCTTTGTATTTTATTAGGTTTTCGGTCATAAACCTCATCATATTTATATTTCAATGTTATTTCTGTCCAAAATCGAACATATTTATATTTTAATAGAATTTCTGTTAATAGTCTCATCATATTTATATTTTAATGGCATTTCAGTCAGAAATCTCATCATATTTATATTTTAATTGTATTTCTGTCAAAATTCTCATCATATTTATATTTTAATGGCATTTCCGTCAAAAATCTCATCTCATCGTATTTATATTTTAATGATTTTCTTGTCAAAAATTTCATAATTTTAATGACATTTTTGTAAGAAAATATTTTCCTATTTATATTTTAATGACATAAATCTCATCATATTTATATTTTAATGACATTTTTGTCAAAAATCTCATCATATTTATATTTGAATGGCATTTCTGTCAATAATATCATCATATTCATATTCTTATGGCATTTCTGTCAAATTATCTCATCATATTTATATGTTAATGGCATTTATGTAAAAAATGTCAACATATATATATATGTTAATTGCAATTATGTCAATAATCTCATGATGTTTATATTTTAATGGCATTTCGGTCAGAAATCTCATCATATTTATATTTTCAAAGCATTTCTGAGAAAAAATCTCATCGTATTTATATTTTAATTGTATTTCTGTCAAAATCTCATCGTATTTATATTTTAATGGCATTTCTTTAAAAGATTTGATCATATAAAATATCATCGTATTTATATTTTAATGGCATTTTTTCCCAAAAGATTTCACCATATAAAATATTTTAATGGCATTTCTGTAAAACATATCATCATATTCATATTTTAATGGCATTTCTGTCAACAATCTCATCATATTTATAATGTTATGGCATTTCTGTACAAATATCTCATCATATTTATATTCTAATGGCATTTATGTCAAAAATGTCAAGATATATATATGTTAATGGCAATTATGTCAAAAATCTCATGATATTTATATTTGAATGGCATTTCAGTCAGAAATCTCATCATATTTATATTTTAATTGTATTTCTGTCAAAGTTCTCGTCATATTTATATTTGAATGGCATTTCTGCAAAAATGTCACCGTTTTTATATTTTAATGGCATTTTTTTTTATATCTCATCATTTCAAATATTTTAATGGCATTTCTGTAAAACATCATATTTATATTTTAATGGTATTTCTGTCAAGAATATCATCATATTTATATTTTTATGGCATTTCTCTCAAAATAACTCATCATATTTATATTTCAATGGCATTTATGTCAAAAATGTCAACATATATATATATTTTAATTGCAATTATGTCAAAAATCTCATGATGTTTATATTTTAATGACATTTCTGTCAAACATCTCAGCATATATATATTTTAATGCCAATTCTTTCGAAAATATCATTATCTTTATATTTTATTAGGTTTTCGGTCATAAACCTCATCATATTTATATTTCAATGTTATTTCTGTCAAAAATCGAACATATTTATATTTTAATAGAATTTCTGTTAATAGTCTCATCATATTTATATTTTAATGGCATTTCAGTCAGAAATCTCATCATATTTATATTTTAATTGTATTTCTGTCAAAATTCTCATCATATTTATATTTTAATGGCATTTCTGTCAAAAATCTCATCTCATCGTATTTATATTTTAATGATTTTCTTGTCAAAAATTTCATATTTTTAATGACATTTTTGTAAGAAAATATTTTCCTATTTATATTTTAATGACATAAATCTCATCATATTTATATTTTAATGACATTTTTGTCAAGAATATCATCATATTCATATTCTTATGGCATTTCTGTCAAAATATATCATCATATTTATATTTTAATGGCATTTATGTCAGAAATGTCAACATATATATATATGTTAATGGCAATTATGTCAAAAATGTCAACATATATATATATGTTGATGGCAATTATGACAATAATCTCATGATGTTTATATTTTAATGGCATTTCAGTCAGAAATCTCATCATATTTATATTTTATTAGGTTTTCGGTCAAAAACCTCATCATATTTATATTTCAATGGTATTTCTGTCAAAAATCTAATCATATTTATATTTTAATAGAATTTCTGTTAATAGTCTCATCATATTTATATTTTAATGGCATTTCAGTCAGAAATCTCCTCATATTTATATTTTAATTGTATTTCAGTCAAAATTCTCATCATATTTATATTTTAATGGCATATCTGCAAGAATGTCTTCGTATTTATATTATAATGGCATTTTTTTTCAAAAGATTTCACCATATAAAATATTTTAAGTGCATTTCTGTAAAACATATCATCATATTTATGTTTTAATGCCATCTCTGTCAAAAATATTATCATATTTATATTTTAATGGCTTTTGTGTCAAAATTCTTATCATATTTATATTTTAATGGCAATTCTTTCAAAAATATCATCATATTTAGATTTTATTAAATTTTGTGTCCAAAGTATCATCATATTTTTATTTTATTAAGTTTTCTGTCAAAAATATCATCATATTTATATTTTAATGGCATTCCTGTCAATAATATCATCATATTCATATTCTTATGGCATTTCTGTCAAATTATCTCAACATATTTATATTTTAATGGCATTTATGTCAAAAATGTCAACATATATATATATGTTAATGGCAATTATGTCATTAATCTCATGATGTTTATATTTTAATTGCATTTCAGTCAGAAATCTCATCATATTTATATTTTAAAGGCATTTCTGTGAAAAATCTCATCGTATTTATATATTAATGGTATTTCTGCCAAAATGTCATCGTATTTATTTTTTAATGGCATTTCTTTAAAAGATTTCATCATATAAAATATCATCGTATTTATATTTTAATGGCATTTTTTAAAATAAGATTTCACAATATAAAATATTTTAATGGCACTTCTGTAAAACATATCATCATATTCATATTTTAATTGCATTTCTGTCAAAAATATCATCATATTTATATTTTAATGGTTTTCCCGGCATTCAATGGCATTTCTCTCAACAATCTCATCATATTTATATTGTTATGGCATTTCTGTACAAATATCTCATCATATTTATATTCTAATGGCAATTATGTCAAAAATCTCATGATGTTTATATTTGAATGGCATTTCAGTCAGAAATCTCATCATATTTATATTTTAATTGTATTTCTGTCAAAGTTCTCCTCATATTTATATTTGAATGGCATTTCTGCAAAAATGTCATCGTATTTATATTTTAATGGTATATTTTCCAAAGATTTCATTATATAAATATAAAAAAGTTTTCACCATTTCAAATATTTTAATGGCATTTCTGTAAAACATCATCATATTTATATTTTAATGGCATTTCTGTCAAAAATCTCATCATATTTATATATTAATGATTTTCTTGTCATAAATGTCATAATATTTTTAATGATTTTTTTTAAGAAAATATCTTCCTATTTATATTTTAATGATATACATCTCATCATATTTATATTTTAATGACATTTATGTCAAGAATATCATCATATTCATATTCTTATGGCATTTCTGTCAAAATATCTCATCATATTTATATGTTAATGGTATTTATGTCAAAAACGTCAACATATATATATGTTAATGGAAATTATGTCAAAAATCTCATGATGTTTATATTTTAATTGCATTTCTGTCACAAACCTCATTATATTTATATTTTAAAGCCAATACTTTCAAAAATATCATCATATTTATATTTTAATGATTTTCTTGTCAAAAATGTCATAATATTTTTAATGCCATTTTTGTAAGAAAATATCTCACTATTTATATTTTAATGATATAAATCTCATCATATTTATATTTTAGTGACATTGCTGTCAAAAGTCTCATCATATTTATATTTTAATGGCATTTCTGTCAAGAATATCATCATATTCATATTTTTATGGCATTTCCCTCAAAATAACTCATCATATTTATATTTTAATGGCATTTATGTCAAAAATGTCAACATATATATATATGTTAATTGCAATTATGTCAAAAATCTCATGATGTTTATATTTTAATGACATTTCTGTCAAAAATCTCATCATATCTATATTTTAATGCCAATTCTTTCGAAAATATCATTATCTTTATATTTTATTAGGTTTTCGGTCATAAACCTCATCATATTTATATTTCAATGTTATTTCTGTCAAAAATCGAACATATTTATATTTTAATAGAATTTCTGTTAATAGTCTCATCATATTTATATTTTAATGGCATTTCAGTCAGAAATCTCATCATATTTATATTTTAATTGTATTTCTGTCAAAATTCTCATCATATTTATATTTTAATGGCATATCTGCAAAAATGTCATCGTATTTATATTTTAATGGCATTTTTCCAAATTATTTCATCATATAAAATATCGTATTTATATTTTAATGGCATTTTTTTCGAAAGATTTCACCATATAAAATATTTTAAGTGCATTTCTGTAAAACATATCATCATATTTATGTCATTATGCCATCTCTTTCAAAAATATCTCATCATATTTATATTTTAATTGCTTTTGTGTCAAAAATCTCATCTTATTTATAATGGCAATTCTTTCAAAAATATCATCATATTTATATTTTAATGGCATTTCTGTCAATAATATCATCATATTTATATTTTATTAAGTTTTCTGTCAAAAATATCATCATATATATATGTTAATGGCATTCCTGTCAGATATCTCATCATATTTATATTTGAATGGCATTTCTGTCAATAATATCATCATATTCATATTCTTATGGCATTTCTGTCAAATTATCTCATCATATTTATATGTTAATGGCATTTATGTCAAAAATGTCAACATATATATATATGTTAATTGCAATTATGTCAATAATCTCATGATGTTTATATTTTAATGGCATTTCGGTCAGAAATCTCATCATATTTATATTTTCAAAGCATTTCTGAGAAAAAATCTCATCGTATTTATATTTTAATTGTATTTCTGTCAAAATCTCATCGTATTTATATTTTAATGGCATTTCTTTAAAAGATTTGATCATATAAAATATCATCGTATTTATATTTTAATGGCATTTTTTCCCAAAAGATTTCACCATATAAAATATTTTAATGGCATTTCTGTAAAACATATCATCATATTCATATTTTAATGGCATTTCTGTCAACAATCTCATCATATTTATAATGTTATGGCATTTCTGTACAAATATCTCATCATATTTATATTCTAATGGCATTTATGTCAAAAATGTCAAGATATATATATGTTAATGGCAATTATGTCAAAAATCTCATGATATTTATATTTGAATGGCATTTCAGTCAGAAATCTCATCATATTTATATTTTAATTGTATTTCTGTCAAAGTTCTCGTCATATTTATATTTGAATGGCATTTCTGCAAAAATGTCACCGTATTTATATTTTAATGGCATTTTTTTTTATATCTCATCATTTCAAATATTTTAATGGCATTTCTGTAAAACATCATATTTATATTTTAATGGTATTTCTGTCAAGAATATCATCATATTCATATTTTTTTATTGCATTTCTCTCAAAATAACTCATCATATTTATATTTTAATGGCATTTATGTCAAAAATGTCAACATATATATATATTTTAATTGCAATTATGTCAAAAATCTCATGATGTTTATATTTTAATGACATTTCTGTCAAAAATCTCATCATATATATATTTTAATGCCAATTCTTTCGAAAATATCATTATCTTTATATTTTATTAGGTTTTCGGTCATAAACCTCATCATATTTATATTTCAATGTTATTTCTGTCAAAAATCGAACATATTTATATTTTAATAGAATTTCTGTTAATAGTCTCATCATATTTATATTTTAATGGCATTTCAGTCAGAAATCTCATCATATTTATATTTTAATTGTATTTCTGTCAAAATTCTCATCATATTTATATTTTAATGGCATTTCTGTCAAAAATCTCATCTCATCGTATTTATATTTTAATGATTTTCTTGTCAAAAATTTCATATTTTTAATGACATTTTTGTAAGAAAATATTTTCCTATTTATATTTTAATGACATAAATCTCATCATATTTATATTTTAATGACATTTTTGTCAAGAATATCATCATATTCATATTCTTATGGCATTTCTGTCAAAATATATCATCATATTTATATTTTAATGGCATTTATGTCAAAAATGTCAACATATATATATATGTTAATGGCAATTATGTCAAAAATGTCAACATATATATATATCTTGATGGCAATTATGACAATAATCTCATGATGTTTATATTTTAATGGCATTTCAGTCAGAAATCTCATCATATTTATATTTTATTAGGTTTTCGGTCAAAAACCTCATCATATTTATATTTCAATGGTATTCCTGTCAAAAATCTAATCATATTTATATTTTAATAGAATTTCTGTTAATAGTCTCATCATATTTATATTTTAATGGCATTTCAGTCAGAAATCTCATCATATTTATATTTTAATTGTATTTCTGTCAAAATTCTCATCATATTTATATTTTAATGGCATATCTGCAAGAATGTCTTCGTATTTATATTATAATGGCATTTTTTTTCAAAAGATTTCACCATATAAAATATTTTAAGTGCATTTCTGTAAAACATATCACCATATTTATGTTTTAATGCCATCTCTGTCAAAAATATTATCATATTTATATTTTAATGGCTTTTGTGTCAAAATTCTTATCATATTTATATTTTAATGGCAATTCTTTCAAAAATATGATCATATTTAGATTTTATTAAATTTTGTGTCCAAAGTATCATCATATTTTTATTTTATTAAGTTTTCTGTCAAAAATATAATCATATTTATATTTTAATGGCATTCCTGTCAATAATATCATCATATTCATATTCTTATGGCATTTCTGTCAAATTATCTCAACATATTTATATTTTAATGGCATTTATGTCAAAAATGTCAACATATATATATATGTTAATGGCAATTATGTCATTAATCTCATGATGTTTATATTTTAATTGCATTTCAGTCAGAAATCTCATCATATTTATATTTTAAAGGCATTTCTGTGAAAAATCTCATCGTATTTATATATTAATGGTATTTCTGCCAAAATGTCATCGTATTTATTTTTTAATGGCATTTCTTTAAAAGATTTCATCATATAAAATATCATCGTATTTATATTTTAATGGCATTTTTTAAAAAAAGATTTCACAATATAAAATATTTTAATGGCACTTCTGTAAAACATATCATCATATTCATATTTTAATTGCATTTCTGTCAAAAATATCATCATATTTATATTTTAATGGTTTTCCCGGCATTCAATGGCATTTCTCTCAACAATCTCATCATATTTATATTGTTATGGCATTTCTGTACAAATATCTCATCATATTTATATTCTAATGGCAATTATGTCAAAAATCTCATGATGTTTATATTTGAATGGCATTTCAGTCAGAAATCTCATCATATTTATATTTTAATTGTATTTCTGTCAAAGTTCTCCTCATATTTATATTTGAATGGCATCTCTGCAAAAATGTCATCGTATTTATATTTTAATGGTATATTTTCCAAAGATTTCATTATATAAATATAAAAAAGTTTTCACCATTTCAAATATTTTAATGGCATTTCTGTAAAACATCATCATATTTATATTTTAATGGCATTTCTGTCAAAAATCTCATCATATTTATATATTAATGATTTTCTTGTCATAAATGTCATAATATTTTTAATGATTTTTTTTAAGAAAATATCTTCCTATTTATATTTTAATGATATACATCTCATCATATTTATATTTTAATGACATTTATGTCAAGAATATCATCATATTCATATTCTTATGGCATTTCTGTCAAAATATCTCATCATATTTATATGTTAATGGCATTTATGTCAAAAACGTCAACATATATATATGTTAATGGAAATTATGTCAAAAATCTCATGATGTTTATATTTTAATTGCATTTCTGTCAAAAACCTCATTATATTTATATTTTAAAGCCAATACTTTCAAAAATATCATCATATTTATATTTTAATGATTTTCTTGTCAAAAATGTCATAATATTTTTAATGCCATTTTTGTAAGAAAATATCTCACTATTTATATTTTAATGATATAAATCTCATCATATTTATATTTTAGTGACATTGCTGTCAAAAGTCTCATCATATTTATATTTTAATGGCATTTCTGTCAAGAATATCATCATATTCATATTTTTATGGCATTTCCCTCAAAATAACTCATCATATTTATATTTTAATGGCATTTATGTCAAAAATGTCAACATATATATATATGTTAATTGCAATTATGTCAAAAATCTCATGATGTTTATATTTTAATGACATTTCTGTCAAAAATCTCATCATATATATATTTTAATGCCAATTCTTTCGAAAATATCATTATCTTTATATTTTATTAGGTTTTCGGTCATAAACCTCATCATATTTATATTTCAATGTTATTTCTGTCAAAAATCGAACATATTTATATTTTAATAGAATTTCTGTTAATAGTCTCATCATATTTATATTTTAATGGCATTTCAGTCAGAAATCTCATCATATTTATATTTTAATTGTATTTCTGTCAAAATTATCATCATATTTATATTTTAATGGCATATCTGCAAAAATGTCATCGTATTTATATTTTAATGGCATTTTTCCAAATTATTTCATCATATAAAATATCGTATTTATATTTTAATGGCATTTTTTTCGAAAGATTTCACCATATAAAATATTTTAAGTGCATTTCTGTAAAACATATCATCATATTTATGTCATTATACCATCTCTTTCAAAAATATCTCATCATATTTATATTTTAATTGCTTTTGTGTCAAAAATCTCATCTTATTTATAATGGCAATTCTTTCAAAAATATCATCATATTTATATTTTAATGGCATTTCTGTCAATAATATCATCATATTTATATTTTATTAAGTTTTCTGTCAAAAATATCATCATATATATATGTTAATGGCATTCCTGTCAGATATCTCATCATATTTATATTTGAATTGCATTTCTGTCAATAATATCATCATATTCATATTCTTATGGCATTTCTGTCAAATTATCTCATCATATTTATATGTTAATGGCATTTATGTCAAAAATGTCAACATATATATATATGTTAATTGCAATTATGTCAATAATCTCATGATGTTTATATTTTAATGGCATTTCGGTCAGAAATCTCATCATATTTATATTTTCAAAGCATTTCTGAGAAAAAATCTCATCGTATTTATATTTTAATTGTATTTCTGTCAAAATCTCATCGTATTTATATTTTAATGGCATTTCTTTAAAAGATTTGATCATATAAAATATCATCGTATTTATATTTTAATGGTATTTTTTCCCAAAAGATTTCACCATATAAAATATTTTAATGGCATTTCTGTAAAACATATCATCATATTCATATTTTAATGGCATTTCTGTCAACAATCTCATCATATTTATAATGTTATGGCATTTCTGTACAAATATCTCATCATATTTATATTCTAATGGCATTTATGTCAAAAATGTCAAGATATATATATGTTAATGGCAATTATGTCAAAAATCTCATGATATTTATATTTGAATGGCATTTCAGTCAGAAATCTCATCATATTTATATTTTAATTGTATTTCTGTCAAAGTTCTCGTCATATTTATATTTGAATGGCATTTCTGCGAAAATGTCACCGTATTTATATTTTAATGGCATTTTTTTTATATCTCATCATTTCAAATATTTTAATGGCATTTCTGTAAAACATCATATTTATATTTTAATGGATTTTCTGTCAAGAATATCATCATATTCATATTTTTATGGCATTTCTCTCAAAATAACTCATCATATTTATATTTTAATGGCATTTATGTCAAAAATGTCAACATATATATATATTTTAATTGCAATTATGTCAAAAATCTCATGATGTTTATATTTTAATGACATTTCTGTCAAAAATCTCATCATATATATATTTTAATGCCAATTCTTTCGAAAATATCATTATCTTTATATTTTATTAGGTTTTCGGTCATAAACCTCATCATATTTATATTTCAATGTTATTTCTGTCAAAAATCGAACATATTTATATTTTAATAGAATTTCTGTTAATAGTCTCATCATATTTATATTTTAATGGCATTTCAGTCAGAAATCTCATCATATTTATATTTTAATTGTATTTCTGTCAAAATTCTCATCATATTTATATTTTAATGGCATTTCCGTCAAAAATCTCATCTCATCGTATTTATATTTTAATGATTTTCTTGTCAAAAATTTCATATTTTTAATGACATTTTTGTAAGAAAATATTTTCCTATTTATATTTTAATGACATAAATCTCATCATATTTATATTTTAATGACATTTTTGTCAAAAATCTCATCATATTTATATTTGAATGGCATTTCTGTCAATAATATCATCATATTCATATTCTTATGGCATTTCTGTCAAATTATCTCATCATATTTATATGTTAATGGCATTTATGTCAAAAATGTCAACATATATATATATGTTAATTGCAATTATGTCAATAATCTCATGATGTTTATATTTTAATGGCATTTCGGTCAGAAATCTCATCATATTTATATTTTCAAAGCATTTCTGAGAAAAAATCTCATCGTATTTATATTTTAATTGTATTTCTGTCAAAATCTCATCGTATTTATATTTTAATTGTATTTCTGTCAAAATCTCATCGTATTTATATTTTAATGGCATTTTTTCCCAAAAGATTTCACCATATAAAATATTTTAATGGCATTTCTGTAAAACATATCATCATATTCATATTTTAATGGCATTTCTGTCAACAATCTCATCATATTTATAATGTTATGGCATTTCAGTACAAATATCTCATCATATTTATATTCTAATGGCATTTATGTCAAAAATGTCAAGATATATATATGTTAATGGCAATTATGTCAAAAATCTCATGATATTTATATTTGAATGGCATTTCAGTCAGAAATCTCATCATATTTATATTTTAATTGTATTTCTGTCAAAGTTCTCGTCATATTTATATTTGAATGGCATTTCTGCTAAAACGTCACCGTATTTATATTTTAATGGCATTTTTTTTTATATCTCATCATTTCAAATATTTTAATGGCATTTCTGTAAAACATCATATTTATATTTTAATGGTATTTCTGTCAAGAATATCATCATATTCATATTTTTATGGCATTTCTCTCAAAATAACTCATCATATTTATATTTCAATGGCATTTATGTCAAAAATGTCAACATATATATATATTTTAATTGCAATTATGTCAAAAATCTCATGATGTTTATATTTTAATGACATTTCTGTCAAAAATCTCATCATATATATATTTTAATGCCAATTCTTTCGAAAATATCATTATCTTTATATTTTATTAGGTTTTCGGTCATAAACCTCATCATATTTATATTTCAATGTTATTTCTGTCAAAAATCGAACATATTTATATTTTAATAGAATTTCTGTTAATAGTCTCATCATATTTATATTTTAATGGCATTTCAGTCAGAAATCTCATCATATTTATATTTTAATTGTATTTCTGTCAAAATTCTCATCATATTTATATTTTAATGGCATTTCTGTCAAAAATCTCATCTCATCGTATTTATATTTTAATGATTTTCTTGTCAAAAATTTCATATTTTTAATGACATTTTTGTAAGAAAATATTTTCCTATTTATATTTTAATGACATAAATCTCATCATATTTATATTTTAATGACATTTTTGTCAAAAATCTCATCATATTTATATTTGAATGGCATTTCTGTCAATAATATCATCATATTCATATTCTTATGGCATTTCTGTCAAATTATCTCATCATATTTATATGTTAATGGCATTTATGTAAAAAATGTCAACATATATATATATGTTAATTGCAATTATGTCAATAATCTCATGATGTTTATATTTTAATGGCATTTCGTTCAGAAATCTCATCATATTTATATTTTCAAAGCATTTCTGAGAAAAATCTCATCGTATTTATATTTTAATTGTATTTCTATCAAAATCTCATCGTATTTATATTTTAATGGCATTTCTTTAAAAGATTTGATCATATAAAATATCATCGTATTTATATTTTAATGGCATTTTTTCCCAAAAGATTTCACCATATAAAATATTTTAATGGCATTTCTGTAAAAGATATCATCATATTCATATTTTAATGGCATTTCTGTCAACAATCTCATCATATTTATAATGTTATGGCATTTCTGTACAAATATCTCATCATATTTATATTCTAATGGCATTTATGTCAAAAATGTCAAGATATATATATGTTAATGGCAATTATGTCAAAAATCTCATGATATTTATATTTGAATGGCATTTCTGTCAATAATATCATCATATTCATATTCTTATGGCATTTCTGTCAAATTATCTCATCATATTTATATGTTAATGGCATTTATGTCAAAAATGTCAACATATATATATATGTTAATTGCAATTATGTCAATAATCTCATGATGTTTATATTTTAATGGCATTTCGGTCAGAAATCTCATCATATTTATATTTTCAAAGCATTTCTGAGAAAAAATCTCATCGTATTTATATTTTAATTGTATTTCTGTCAAAATCTCATCGTATTTATATTTTAATGGCATTTTTTCCCAAAAGATTTCACCATATAAAATATTTTAATGGCATTTCTGTAAAAGATATCATCATATTCATATTTTAATGGCATTTCTGTCAACAATCTCATCATATTTATAATGTTATGGCATTTCTGTACAAATATCTCATCATATTTATATTCTAATGGCATTTATGTCAAAAATGTCAAGATATATATATGTTAATGGCAATTATGTCAAAAATCTCATGATATTTATATTTGAATGGCATTTCAGTCAGAAATCTCATCATATTTATATTTTAATTGTATTTCTGTCAAAGTTCTCGTCATATTTATATTTGAATGGCATTTCTGCAAAAATGTCACCGTATTTATATTTTAATGGCATTTTTTTTTATATCTCATCATTTCAAATATTTTAATGGCATTTCTGTAAAATATCATATTTATATTTTAATGGTATTTCTGTCAAGAATATCATCATATTCATATTTTTATGGCATTTCTCTCAAAATAACTCATCATATTTATATTTTAATGGCATTTATGTCAAAAATGTCAACATATATATATATTTTAATTGCAATTATGTCAAAAATCTCATGATGTTTATATTTTAATGACATTTCTGTCAAAAATCTCATCATATATATATTTTAATGCCAATTCTTTCGAAAATATCATTATCTTTATATTTTATTAGGTTTTCGGTCATAAACCTCATCATATTTATATTTCAATGTTATTTCTGTCAAAAATCGAACATATTTATATTTTAATAGAATTTCTGTTAATAGTCTCATCATATTTATATTTTAATGGCATTTCAGTCAGAAATCTCATCATATTTATATTTTAATTGTATTTCTGTCAAAATTCTAATCATATTTATATTTTAATGGCATTTCCGTCAAAAATCTCATCTCATCGTATTTACATTTTAATGATTTTCTTGTCAAAAATTTCATATTTTTAATGACATTTTTGTAAGAAAATACTTTCCTATTTATATTTTAATGACATAAATCTCATCATATTTATATTTTAATGACATTTTTGTCAAAAATCTCATCATATTTATATTTGATTGGCATTTCTGTCAATAATATCATCATATTCATATTCTTATGGCATTTCTGTCAAATTATCTCATCATATTTATATGTTAATGGCATTTATGTCAAAAATGTCAACATATATATATATGTTAATTGCAATTATGTCAATAATCTCATGATGTTTATATTTTAATGGCATTTCGGTCAGAAATCTCATCATATTTATATTTTCAAAGCATTTCTGAGAAAAAATCTCATCGTATTTATATTTTAATTGTATTTCTGTCAAAATCTCATCGTATTTATATTTTAATGGCATTTTTTCCCAAAAGATTTCACCATATAAAATATTTTAATGGCATTTCTGTAAAACATATCATCATATTCATATTTTAATGGCATTTCTGTCAACAATCTCATCATATTTATAATGTTATGGCATTTCTGTACAAATATCTCATCATATTTATATTCTAATGGCATTTATGTCAAAAATGTCAAGATATATATATGTTAATGGCAATTATGTCAAAAATCTCATGATATTTATATTTGAATGGCATTTCTGCAAAAATGTCACCGTATTTATATTTTAATGGCATTTTTTTTTATATCTCATCATTTCAAATATTTTAATGGCATTTCTGTAAAAAATCATATTTATATTTTAATGGTATTTCTGTCAAGAATATCATCATATTCATATTTTTATGGCATTTCTCTCAAAATAACTCATCATATTTATATTTTAATGGCATTTATGTCAAAAATGTCAACATATATATATATTTTAATTGCAATTATGTCAAAAATCTCATGATGTTTATATTTTAATGACATTTCTGTCAAAAATCTCATCATATATATATTTTAATGCCAATTCTTTCGAAAATATCATTATCTTTATATTTTATTAGGTTTTCGGTCATAAACCTCATCATATTTATATTTCAATGTTATTTCTGACAAAAATCGAACATATTTATATTTTAATAGAATTTCTGTTAATAGTCTCATCATATTTATATTTTAATGGCATTTCAGTCAGAAATCTCATCATATTTATATTTTAATTGTATTTCTGTCAAAATTCTCATCATATTTATATTTTAATGGCATTTCCGTCAAAAATCTCATCTCATCGTATTTACATTTTAATGATTTTCTTGTCAAAAATTTCATATTTTTAATGACATTTTTGTAAGAAAATACTTTCCTATTTATATTTTAATGACATAAATCTCATCATATTTATATGTTAATGATATTTTTGTCAAAAATCTCATCATATTTATATTTGATTGGCATTTCTGTCAATAATATCATCATATTCATATTCTTATGGCATTTCTGTCAAATTATCTCATCATATTTATATGTTAATGGCATTTATGTCAAAAATGTCAACATATATATATATGTTAATTGCAATTATGTCAATAATCTCATGATGTTTATATTTTAATGGCATTTCGGTCAGAAATCTCATCATATTTATATTTTCAAAGCATTTCTGAGAAAAAATCTCATCGTATTTATATTTTAATTGTATTTCTGTCAAAATCTCATCGTATTTATATTTTAATGGCATTTTTTCCCAAAAGATTTCACCATATAAAATATTTTAATGGCATTTCTGTAAAACATATCATCATATTCATATTTTAATGGCATTTCTGTCAACAATCTCATCATATTTATAATGTTATGGCATTTCAGTACAAATATCTCATCATATTTATATTCTAATGGCATTTATGTCAAAAATGTCAAGATATATATATGTTAATGGCAATTATGTCAAAAATCTCATGATATTTATATTTGAATGGCATTTCAGTCAGAAATCTCATCATATTTATATTTTAATTGTATTTCTGTCAAAGTTCTCGTCATATTTATATTTGAATGGCATTTCTGCAAAAATGTCACCGTATTTATATTTTAATGGCATTTTTTTTTATATCTCATCATTTCAAATATTTTAATGGCATTTCTGTAAAACATCATATTTATATTTTAATGGTATTTCTGTCAAGAATATCATCATATTCATATTTTTATGGCATTTCTCTCAAAATAACTCATCATATTTATATTTCAATGGCATTTATGTCAAAAATGTCAACATATATATATATTTTAATTGCAATTATGTCAAAAATCTCATGATGTTTATATTTTAATGACATTTCTGTCAAAAATCTCATCATATATATATTTTAATGCCAATTCTTTCGAAAATATCATTATCTTTATATTTTATTAGGTTTTCGGTCATAAACCTCATCATATTTATATTTCAATGTTATTTCTGTCAAAAATCGAACATATTTATATTTTAATAGAATTTCTGTTAATAGTCTCATCATATTTATATTTTAATGGCATTTCAGTCAGAAATCTCATCATATTTATATTTTAATTGTATTTCTGTCAAAATTCTCATCATATTTATATTTTAATGGCATTTCTGTCAAAAATCTCATCTCATCGTATTTATATTTTAATGATTTTCTTGTCAAAAATTTCATATTTTTAATGACATTTTTGTAAGAAAATATTTTCCTATTTATATTTTAATGACATAAATCTCATCATATTTATATTTTAATGACATTTTTGTCAAAAATCTCATCATATTTATATTTGAATGGCATTTCTGTCAATAATATCATCATATTCATATTCTTATGGCATTTCTGTCAAATTATCTCATCATATTTATATGTTAATGGCATTTATGTCAAAAATGTCAACATATATATATATATTAATTGCAATTATGTCAATAATCTCATGATGTTTATATTTTAATGGCATTTCGGTCAGAAATCTCATCATATTTATATTTTCAAAGCATTTCTGAGAAAAAATCTCATCGTATTTATATTTTAATTGTATTTCTATCAAAATCTCATCGTATTTATATTTTAATGGCATTTCTTTAAAAGATTTGATCATATAAAATATCATCGTATTTATATTTTAATGGCATTTTTTCCCAAAAGATTTCACCATATAAAATATTTTAATGGCATTTCTGTAAAAGATATCATCATATTCATATTTTAATGGCATTTCTGTCAACAATCTCATCATATTTATAATGTTATGGCATTTCTGTACAAATATCTCATCATATTTATATTCTAATGGCATTTATGTCAAAAATGTCAAGATATATATATGTTAATGGCAATTATGTCAAAAATCTCATGATATTTATATTTGAATGGCATTTCAGTCAGAAATCTCATCATATTTATATTTTAATTGTATTTCTGTCAAAGTTCTCGTCATATTTATATTTGAATGGCATTTCTGCAAAAATGTCACCGTATTTATATTTTAATGGCATTTTTTTTTATATCTCATCATTTCAAATATTTTAATGGCATTTCTGTAAAATATCATATTTATATTTTAATGGTATTTCTGTCAAGAATATCATCATATTCATATTTTTATGGCATTTCTCTCAAAATAACTCATCATATTTATATTTTAATGGCATTTATGTCAAAAATGTCAACATATATATATATTTTAATTGCAATTATGTCAAAAATCTCATGATGTTTATATTTTAATGACATTTCTGTCAAAAATCTCATCATATATATATTTTAATGCCAATTCTTTCGAAAATATCATTATCTTTATATTTTATTAGGTTTTCGGTCATAAACCTCATCATATTTATATTTCAATGTTATTTCTGTCAAAAATCGAACATATTTATATTTTAATAGAATTTCTGTTAATAGTCTCATCATATTTATATTTTAATGGCATTTCAGTCAGAAATCTCATCATATTTATATTTTAATTGTATTTCTGTCAAAATTCTCATCATATTTATATTTTAATGGCATTTCTGTCAAAAATCTCATCTCATCGTATTTATATTTTAATGATTTTCTTGTCAAAAATTTCATATTTTTAATGACATTTTTGTAAGAAAATATTTTCCTATTTATATTTTAATGACATAAATCTCATCATATTTATATTTTAATGACATTTTTGTCAAGAATATCATCATATTCATATTCTTATGGCATTTCTGTCAAAATATATCATCATATTTATATTTTAATGGCATTTATGTCAAAAATGTCAACATATATATATATGTTAATGGCAATTATGTCAAAAATGTCAACATATATATATATGTTGATGGCAATTATGACAATAATCTCATGATGTTTATATTTTAATGGCATTTCAGTCAGAAATCTCATCATATTTAAATTTTATTAGGTTTTCGGTCAAAAACCTCATCATATTTATATTTCAATGGTATTTATGTCAAAAATCTAATCATATTTATATTTTAATAGAATTTCTGTTAATAGTCTCATCATATTTATATTTTAATGGCATTTCAGTCAGAAATCTCCTCATATTTATATTTTAATTGTATTTCAGTCAAAATTCTCATCATATTTATATTTTAATGGCATATCTGCAAGAATGTCTTCGTATTTATATTATAATGGCATTTTTTTTCAAAAGATTTCACCATATAAAATATTTTAAGTGCATTTCTGTAAAACATATCATCATATTTATGTTTTAATGCCATCTCTGTCAAAAATATTATCATATTTATATTTTAATGGCTTTTGTGTCAAAATTCTTATCATATTTATATTTTAATGGCAATTCTTTCAAAAATATCATCATATTTAGATTTTATTAAATTTTGTGTCCAAAGTATCATCATATTTTTATTTTATTAAGTTTTCTGTCAAAAATATCATCATATTTATATTTTAATGGCATTCCTGTCAATAATATCATCATATTCATATTCTTATGGAATTTCTGTCAAATTATCTCAACATATTTATATTTTAATGGCATTTATGTCAAAAATGTCAACATATATATATATGTTAAGGCAATTATGTCATTAATCTCATGATGTTTATATTTTAATTGCATTTCAGTCAGAAATCTCATCATATTTATATTTTAAAGGCATTTCTGTGAAAAATCTCATCGTATTTATATATTAATGGTATTTCTGCCAAAATGTCATCGTATTTATTTTTTAATGGCATTTCTTTAAAAGATTTCATCATATAAAATATCATCGTATTTATATTTTAATGGCATTTTTTAAAAAAAGATTTCACAATATAAAATATTTTAATGGCACTTCTGTAAAACATATCATCATATTCATATTTTAATTGCATTTCTGTCAAAAATATCATCATATTTATATTTTAATGGTTTTCCCGGCATTCAATGGCATTTCTCTCAACAATCTCATCATATTTATATTGTTATGGCATTTCTGTACAAATATCTCATCATATTTATATTCTAATGGCAATTATGTCAAAAATCTCATGATGTTTATATTTGAATGGCATTTCAGTCAGAAATCTCATCATATTTATATTTTAATTGTATTTCTGTCAAAGTTCTCCTCATATTTTTATTTGAATGGCATTTCTGCAAAAATGTCATCGTATTTATATTTTAATGGTATATATTTTCCAAAGATTTCATTATATAAATATAAAAAAGTTTTCACCATTTCAAATATTTTAATGGCATTTCTGTAAAACATCATCATATTTATATTTTAATGGCATTTCTGTCAAAAATCTCATCATATTTATATATTAATGATTTTCATGTCATAAATGTCATAATATTTTTAATGATTTTTTTTAAGAAAATATCTTCCTATTTATATTTTAATGATATACATCTCATCATATTTATATTTTAATGACATTTATGTCAAGAATGTCATCATATTCATATTCTTATGGCATTTCTGTCAAAATATCTCATCATATTTATATGTTAATGGCATTTATGTCAAAAACGTCAACATATATATATGTTAATGGAAATTATGTCAAAAATCTCATGATGTTTATATTTTAATTGCATTTCTGTCACAAACCTCATTATATTTATATTTTAAAGCCAATACTTTCAAAAATATCATCATCTTTATATTTTATCAGGTTTTCGGTCAAAAACCTCATCATATTTATATTTCAATGATATTTCTGTCAAAAATCTAATCATATTTATATTTTAATAGAATTTCTGTTAATAGTGTCATCATATTTATATTTTAATGGCATTTCAGTCAGAAATCTCATCATATTAAAAATATTTAATTGTATTTTTGTAAAAATTCTCATCATATTTATTTTTTAATGGCATATCTGCAAACATGTCATCGTATTTATATTATAATGGCCTTTTTCCAAATAATTTCATTACATAAAATATCATCGTATTTATATTTTAATGGCCTTTTTTTTCAAAAGATTTCACCTTATAAAATATTTTAAGTGCATTTCTGTAAAACATATCATCATATTTATGTTTTAATGCCATCTCTGTCAAAAATATTATCATATTTATATTTTAATGGCAATTCTTTCAAAAATATCATCATATTTATATTTTATTAAGTTTTCTGTCAAAAATATCATCATATTTATATTTTAATGTCATTCTTGTCTGATATCTCATCATATTTATATTTAAATGGCATTTCTGTCAATAATATCATCATATTCATATTCTTATGGCATTTCTGTCAAATTATCTCATCATATTTATATTTTAATGGCATTTATGTCAAAAATGTCAACATATATATATATGTTAATGGAAATTATGTCAATAATCTCATGATGTTTATATTTTAATGTCATTTCAGTCAGAAATCTCATCATATTTATGTTTTAATGTCGTTTCTGGAAAAATATCATCGTATTTATATTTTAATGTCATTTTTTTGCAAAAGATTTCACCATATAAAATATTTTAATGGCATTTCTGTAAAATATATCATCATATTTATGTTTTAATGGCATGCATGTCAAAATATCATTATATTTATATTTTAATGGCATTTCTGTCAAAAATCTCATCATATTTATATTTTAATGACAATACTTTCAAAAATATCATCATATTTATATTTTATTAGGTTTTCGGTCAAAAACCTCATCATATTTATATTTTAATGTTACTTCTGTCAAAAATCTCATTATATTTATATTTTAACAGAATTTCAGTTAAAAGTCTCATCATATTTATATTTTAATGGCATTTCTGTCAAAAATCTCATCGTATTTATATTTTAATGGCATGTCTCTCAACAATATCATCATATTTATATTTAAATCGCATTTCTGTCAAAAATCTCATTATATTTATATTTTAATGACATTTTTGTAAGAAAGTATATTCCTATTTATATTTAAATGACATTTCTGTCAAAAATCTCATCATATTTATATTTTAATGGCATTTCGGTCAAGAATATTGTCATATTCATATTCTTGTGGCATTTCAATCAAAATATCTCATCATATTTATATTTTAATGGCATATCTGCAAAAATGTCATCGTATTTTTATTTAATGGCATTTTTCAAGAAGATTTCATCATATAAAATATCATCGTATTTATATTTTAATTGCATTTTTTTTTAAAATATGTCACCATATGAAATATTTTAATGGTATTTCTGTAAAACATATCATCATATTTATGTTTTAATGGCCTATCTGTCAAAAATATCATCATATTTATTTTTGAATGGTATTTATGTCAAAATATATCAATATATTTATATTTTAATGGCAATTCTTTCAAAAATATTATCATCTTTATATTTTATATGGTATTTCTGTCAAAAATCTCATCATATTTATATTTTAATAGAATTTCAGTTAAAACTCTCAGCATATTTATATTTTAATGGCATTTCTGTCAAACATCTCATCGTATTTATAATTTAATGGAATGTCTCTCAAAATCTTATCATATTTATATTTTCATAGAATTTCAGTTAAAAGTCTCACCATATTTATATTTTAATGGCATTTCTATTAAATATATCATGATATTTATATTTTAATGGTTTTCCTGTCAGAAATATCATCATATTTATATTTTAATGGCATATCTATCAACAATCTCATCATATTTATATTCTTATGGCATTTCTGTACAAATATCTCATCATATTTATATTCTAATGGCATTTATGTCAAATATTGTCAACATATATATATGTTAATGGCAATTATGTCAAAAATCTCATGATGTTTATATTTGAATGGCATTTCAGTCAGAAATCTCATCATATTTATATCTTAATTGTATTTCTGTCAAAGTTATTGTCATATTTATATTTGAATGGCATTTCTGCAAAAATATCATCGTATTTATATTTTAATGGTATTTTCTTCCAAACATTTCATTATATAAATATCATCGTATTTATATTTTAATGGCATTTAAAAAAAATATTTCACCATTTCCAATATTTTAATGGCATTTCTGTAAAACATCATCATATTTATATTTTTATGGCATTTCTGTTAAAAATATCATCATCATTATATTTAAATAGAATTTAAGTTAAAAGTCTCATCATATTTATATTTAAATGGCATTTCTATCAAAAATCTCATCATATTTATATTTTCATGATTTTCATCATGTTTTTAATGACATTTTTGTAAGAAAATATATTCCTATTTATATTTTAATGACATAAATCTCATCATATTTATATTTTAATGACATTTCTGTCTAAAATCTCATCATATTTATATTTTAATGGCATTTCTGTCAAGAATATCATCGTATTCATATTCGTATAGCATTTCTGTCAAAATATCTCATCATATTTATATTTTAATGGCAATTATGTCAAAAATCTCATGATGTTTTCATTTTAATGGCATTTCTGTCAAAAATCTCATCATATTTATATTTTAATGCCAATTCTTTCAAAAATATCATCATCTTTATATTTGATTAGGTTTTCGGACAAAAACCTCGTCAAAAATATAATCATATTTTTATTTTAATAGAATTTCTGTTAATAGTCTCATCATATTTATATTTTAATGGCATCGTATTTATATTATAATGGCATTTTTCCAAATGATTTCATCATATAAAATATCATCGTATTTATAATTTAATGGCATTTAAAAAAAAAAGATTTCAACATATGAAATATTTTAATGGCATTTCTATAAAACATATCATCATATTTATGTGTTAATGCCATCTCTGTCAAAAATATCATCATATTTATATTTTAATGGTATTTATGTCAAAATATCTCAATATATTTATATTTTAATGGCATTTCTATCAAAAATCTCATCGTATTTATATTTAAATGGAATGTCTCAAATTCTCATCATATTTATATTTAAATGGCATTTCTGACAAAGATCTCATCATATTTATATTTTAATGACATTTTTGTCAAGAATATCATCATATTCATATTCTTATGGCATTTCTGTCAAAATATATCATCATATTTATATTTTAATGGCATTTATGTCAAAAATGTCAACATATATATATATATGTTAATGGCAATTATGTCAAAAATGTCAACATATATATATATGTTGATGGCAATTATGACAATAATCTCATGATGTTTATATTTTAATGGCATTTCAGTCAGAAATCTCATCATATTTATATTTTATTAGGTTTTCGGTCAAAAACCTCATCATATTTATATTTCAATGGTATTTCTGTCAAAAATCTAATCATATTTATATTTTAATAGAATTTCTGTTAATAGTCTCATCATATTTATATTTTAATGGCATTTCAGTCAGAAATCTCCTCATATTTATATTTTAATTGTATTTCTGTCAAAATTCTCATCATATTTATATTTTAATGGTATATCTGCAAGAATGTCATCGTATTTATATTATAATGGCATTTTTTTTCAAAAGATTTCACCATATAAAATATTTTAAGTGCATTTCTGTAAAACATATCATCATATTTATGTTTTAATGCCATCTCTGTCAAAAATATTATCATATTTATATTTTAATGGCTTTTGTGTCAAAATTCTCATCATATTTATATTTTAATGGCATTTCTGTCAACATTCTGATCATATTTATATATTAATGGCTTTTGTATCAAAAATCTCATCATATTTATATATTAATGGTATTTCTGCAAAAATGTCATCGTATTTATATGTTAATGGAATGTCTCAAAATCTCATCATATTTATATTTAAATGGCATTTCTCTCAAAAATCTCATCATAATTATATTTTAATGATATTTATGTCAAAAATCTCATCATATTTATATTTTAATGGCATTTCTGTATAAAATCATCGTATTTATATTATAATGGCATTTTTTCTCCAAAAGATTTCATCATATAAAATAGCATCGTATTTATATTTTCATGCTATTTTTCAAAAGATTTCACCATATTAAATATTTTAATGGCATTTCTGTAAAACATATCATGTAATTTATGTTATAATGGCATCTCTGTCAAAAATATCATCATATTTATATTTTAATGGCATTTATGTCAAAAATCTCATCATATTTATATTTTATTGGTATTTCTGTCAAAAATCTCCTCATATTTATATTTTAATAGAATTTCAGTTAAAAGTCTCATCATATTTATATTTTCATGGCATTTCTGTCAACAATCTCATCATATTTTAATGACATTTTTGTAAGAAAATTTCTTCCTATTCATATTTTAATTACATTTCTGTCAAAAAGCTCACCATATTTATATTTTAATGGCATTTCTGTCAAGAATATCATCATATTCATATTCTTATGACATTTCTGTCAAAATATCTCATCATATTTATATTTTAATGGTATTTTTGTAAAACATATAATCAGATTAATGTTTTAATGGCATCTCTGTCAAAAATATCATCATATTTATATTTTAATGACATTTCTGTCAAACATATCATCATATTCCTGTTCTTATTGCATTTCATTCAAAATATCTCATCATATTTATATTTCAATGACATTTCTGTCAAAAATCTCATCATATTCATATATTAATGACATTTCTGTCAAGAATATCATCACATTCATATTCTTTTGGCATTTCTGTCAAAATATCTCATCATATTTATATTTAAATGGCATTTACGTAAAAAATGTCAACATATATATATGTTAATGGCAATTATGTCAAAAATCTCATGATGTTTATATTTTAATGGCATTTCAGTCAGATATCTCATCATATTTATATTTTAATGGTAATACTGTCAAAGTTCTCATTACATTTATATATTAATGGCATTTCTGCAAAAATGTCATCTTATTTATATTTTAATGGCATTTTTTTTTCAAATGATTTCATCATATAAAATATCATCGTATTAATATTTTAATGGCATTTCTGTAAAACATATCATCATATTTATATTTTAATAGCAATTGTTTCAAAAATATCATCATCTTTATATTTTATTAGGTATTCTGTCAAAAACCTCATCATATTTATATTTTAATGGTATTTCTGTCAAAAATCTCATCATATTTATATTTTAATAAAAATTTCAGTTAAAAGTATTATTATATTTATATTTTAATGTCATTTCTGTCAAAAATCTCATCGTATTTATATTTTAATGTCATTTCTGTCAAGAATATCATCATATTCCTATTCTTATGTCATTTCTGTAAAAATATATCATCATATATATATTTTAATGGCATTTATGTCAAAAATGTCAACATAATATATATATATGTTAATGGCAATTATGTCAAAATTCTCATGATGTTTTTATTTTAATGGCATTTTAGTAAGAAATCTCATCATATTTATATTTTCATGGTATTTCTGCAAAAATGTCATCGTATTTATATTTTAATGGAATTTTTTCAAAAGATTTCATGATATAAAATATCATCGTATTTATATTTTAATGACTTTTTTTTCGAAAGATTTCACCATATAAAATATTTCAATGGCATTTCTGTAAAACATATCATCAGATTTATGTTTTAATGCCATCTCTGTCTAAAATATCATATTTTACATATTAATGGCATTTCTGTCAAAAATCTCAAATTTTAATAGCAATTCTTTAAAAAATATCATCATATTTACATTCTAATAGAATTTCAGTTAAAACTCTCATCATATTTATATTTTAATTGCATTTCTGTCAACGATCTCATCATATTTATATATTAATGACATTTCTGTCAAACATCTCATCATATTCATATTGTTATGGCATTTCTGTCGAAGTTCTAATCATATTTATATTTCAATGACATTTCTGTCAAAAATCTCATCATATTTATATTTTAATGGAATTTCTGTCAAGAATATCATCATATTCATATTCTTATGGCATTTCTGTCAAAATATCTCATCATATTTATATTTCAATGACATTTCTATCAAAAATCTCATCATATTTATATTTTAATGGCATTTCTGTCGAGAATATCATCATATTCTCGAATATCATCATATTCTTATGGCATTTCTGTCACTTTACAGTGAGTGTCAGCTAGTCTGCATGTAACCACACAGGCGGAACGGGTTTTAGAGTCATACGAGTTTTCAAGGAAACACATTTCCTGTCTAGTGAAAAGCTGAGTACATGTACATATGTATACATGTGTGTATTTATATGCATACTAATACTTCCGTATACATATGTAGATGTACACTTTAACTTAATTGTTTAAGCGTCAGTCATACAAAAGTGAGTTAGAAGCGAAACGAAATTTAATTTCGTTTCGTTATTTGTTTTCATCGTTTCCGCTGAACCGGTGCGTACAATGACTCACGTTCTATGCAAATTAGTCTACCCACTACTAATTTTCATAGAAAAAGCATATAACGATATGTGCTTTTACAATTCTCCAGAGAAGCCGGAAGATGGGTAAATATTGCTGATGAGATGTAATAACATCGAAACTAGTCCAATATTCCTGTCTGGCCCTCTGGAGAATAGAGGAAATGTGTTTCCTTGAAAACTCGTATGACTCTAAAACCCGGTCCGCCTGTGTGGTTACATACAGACTAGCTGACACTCACTGTAAAGTGTCTAGTGAAAAGCTGAGTACATGTACATATGTATACATGTGTGTATTTATATGCATACTAATACTTCCGTATACATATGTAGATGTACACTTTAACTTAATTGTTTAAGCGTCAGTCATACAAAAGTGAGTTAGAAGCGAAACGAAATTTAATTTCGTTTCGTTATTTGTTTTTATCTCATCATATTTATATTTTAATGGCATTTATGTCAAAAATGTCATCATATTTATATTTTAATGGCATTTCTGTCAAAAATTTCATCATATTTATATTTTAATGACATTTCTGTCAAAATCTCATCATATTTATATTTTAATGGCAAATCTATCAAAAATCTCATCATGTTTATATTTTAATGATATTTCAGTCAGAAATCTCACCATATTTATATTTTAATAGTATTTCTATCAAAGTCCTCACCATATTTATATTTTAATGACAATTCTGTCACAAATCTCATCATTATATTTTAATGGCATTATTTTTTCAAAAGATTTCACCATATAAAATATTTGAATGGCAATATCTGTAAAACATATCATCTAATTTATGTTTTAATGGCATCTCTGTCAAAAATATCATATTTATATTTTAATTGCATTTATGTCAAAAATCTCATCATATTTATATTTTAATCGCGATTCTTTCAAAAATATCATTTTTATATTTTATTAGGTTTTTCGGTCAAAAACACCATCATATTTATATTTTAACGGTATTTCTGTCAAAAATCTCATAATATTTATATTTTAATAGAATTTCAGTTAAAAGTCTCATCATATTTATATTCTAATGGTATATCTTTCAACAATCTCATTATATTTATATTTTATTGATATTTTTGTAAGAAAATTTCTTCCTATTCATATTTTAATTACATTTCTGTCAAAAATTTCATTATATTTATATTTTAATGGTATTTCTGTCTAGAATATCATCATATTCATATTCTTATGGCATTTCTTTCAAAATATCTCATCATATTTATATTTTAATGGCATTTATGTCAAAAATTTCAACATATATATGTTAATGTCAATTCTGTCAAAATCTCATGATGTTTATATTTTCAAGGCATTACAGTCAGAAATCTCATCATATTTATATTTTAATGGCCTTTCTGTCTAGAATATCATCATATTCATATTCTTATGTCATTTTTTTCAAAATATCTCATCATATTTATATTTTAATGGCATCTATGTCAAAAATTTCAACATATATGTGTCAATTATATCAAAATCTCATGATGTTTATATTTTCAAGGCATTTCAGTCAGAAATCTCATCATATTTATATTTTAATTGTATTTCTGTCAAATTTTCATCATATTTATATTTCACTGGCATTTCTGCAAAAATGTCATGGTATTCATATTTTAATGGCATTTTTTCAAAAGATTTCATCACATAAATTATCACTATATTTATATTTTAATGGCACTTTTTCGAAAGATTTCACCATATAAAATATTTTAATGGTATTTCTGTAAAACAAATCAACATATTTATTTTTTAATGGCATATCTGTCAAAAATATCATCATATTTATATTTTAATGGTATTTATGTCAAAATATCTCAATATATGTATGTTTTAATGGCAATTCTTTTTTAAATATCATCATCTTTATATTTTATTAGGTTTTTCTGTGAAAAATCTCATCATATTTATATTTTAATAGAATTTCAGTTAAAGGTCTCACCATATTTATATTTTAATGGCATTTCTGTCAAAAATCTCATCGTATTTATATTTTAATGGAATGTTACTCAAAATCTCATCATATTACATTTAAATGGAATTTCTGTCAAAAATCTCATATTTATATTTTAATGGCATTTCTGTCAACAATCTCATTATATTTATATTTTAATGGCATTTCTGTCAAGAATATCATCATATTCATATTCTTATATCATTTCTGTAAAAATATCTCGTCATATTTATATTTTAATGGCATTTATGTCAAAAATGTCATCATATTTATATTTTAATGGCATTTCTGTCAAAAATCTCATCATATTTATATTTTAATGGCATTTCTGTCAAAATCTCATCATATTTATATTTTAATGGCATTTCTGTCAAAAATCTCATCATGTTTATATTTTAATGATATTTCAGTCAGAAATCTCACCATATTTATATTTTAATAGTATTTCTATCAAAGTCCTCACCATATTTATATTTTAATGTCAGTTCTGTCACAAAGCTCATCATTATATTTTAATGGCATTATTTTTTCAAAAGATTTCACCATATAAAATATTTGAATGGCACTTCTGTAAAACATATCATCTAATTTATGTTTTAATGGCATCGCTGTCAAACATATCATATTTATATTTTAATTGCATTTATGTAAAAAATCTCATCATAATTATATTTAATGGCAATTCTTTCAAATATATCATCTTTATATTTTATTAGGTTTTCGGTCAAAAACCCCATCATATTTATATTCTAATGGTATTTCTTTCAACAATCTCATCATATTTATATTTTAATGACATTTTTGTAAGGTCATTTCTTACTATTCATATTTTAATTATATTTCTGTCAAAAATCTCATCATATTTATATTTTAATGGCATTTCTGTCTAGAATATCATCATATTCATATTCTTATGGCATTTCTTTCAAAATATCTCATCATATTTATATTTTAATGGCATTTATGTCAAAAATTTCAACATATATATGTTAATGTCAAAATCTCATGATGTTTATATTTTAAAGGCTTTCAGTCAGAAATCTCATATTTATATTTTAATTGTATTTCTGTCAAATTTTCATCATATTTATATTTTAATGGCATTTTTGCAAAAATGTCATCGTATTTATATTTTAATGGCATTTTTTCAAAAGATTTCATCACATAAATTATCACTATATTTATAATTTAATGGGACTTTTTCAAAAGATTTCATCATATAAAATATTTTAATGGTATTTCTGTAAAACATATCATATTTATTTTTGAATGGCATCTCTGTCAAAAATATCATCATATTCATATTTTAATGGCATTTATGTCAAAATATCTCAACATATGTATATTTTAATGTCAATTCTTTTTAAAATATCATCATCTTTATATTTTATTAGGTTTTATGTCAAAAATATCATCATATTTATATTTTAATGGCATTTCTGTCAAAGATCTCATCATATTTATATTTTAATAGAATTTCAGTTAAAGGTCTCACCATATTTATATTTTAATGGCATTTCTGTCGAAAATCTCATCGTATTCATATTTTAATGGAATGTTTCTCAAAATCTCATCATATTATATTTAAATGGAATTTCTGTCAAAGATCTCATCATATTCATATTCTTATGGCATATCTGTCAAAATATCACATCATATTTATATTTAAATGGCATTTATGTAAAAAATGTCAACATACATATATGTTAATGACAATTATGTCAAAAATCTCATGATGTTTATATTTTAATGGCATTTCAGTCAGAAATTTCATCATATTTATATTTTAATTGTATTACTGTCAAAGTTCTCATTACATTTATATATTAATGGCATTTCTGCAAACATGTCATCGTATATATATTTTAATGGTATTTTTTTCAAATGATTTCATCATATAAAATATCATCGTATCAATATTTTAATGGCATTTCTGTAAAACATATCATCATCTTTATATTTTATTAGGTTTTCGGTCAAAAACCTCATCATATTTATATTTTAATGGTATTTCTGTCAAAAATCTCATCGTATTTATATTTTAATGGCATTTCTGTCAAGAATATCATCATATTCATATTCTTATGTCATTTCTGTAAAAATATCTCATCATATTTATATTTTAATGGCATTTTTGTCAAAAATCTCATCATATTTATATTTTAATGGCATTTCTGTCAAAAACCTCATCATATTTATATTTTAATGGCATTTATGTCAAAAATCTCATCATATTTATATTTTAATGGCATTTCTGTCAAAAATCTCATCATATTTATATTTTAATGACATTTCTGTCAAAATCTCATCATATTTATATTTTAATGCCAATTCTGTCAAAAATCTCATGTTTATATTTTAATGATATTTCAGTCAGAAATCTCACCATATTTATATTTTAATAGTATTTCTATCAAAGTCCTCACCATATTTATATTTTAATGACAGTTCTGTCACAAATCTCATCATTATATTTTAATGGCATTATTTTTTCAAAAGATTTCACCATATAAAATATTTGAATGGCATTTCTGTAAAACATATCATCTAATTTATGTTTTAATGGCATCTCCGTAAAAAATATCATATTTATATTTTAATTGCATTTATGTCAAGAATCTCATCATATTTATATTTTAATGGCAATTCTTTCAAAAATATCATCTTTATATTTTATTAGGTTTTCGGTCAAAAACCCCATCATATTTATATTTTAATGGTATTTCTGTCCAAAATATCATAATATTTATATTTTAATCGAATTTCAGTTAAAAGTCTCATCATATTTATATTCTAATGGTATTTCTTTCAACAATCTCATCATATTTATATTTTAATGACATTTCTGTCTAGAATATCATCATATTCATATTCTTATGGCATTTCTTTCAAAATATATCATCATATTTATATTTTAATGGCATTTATGTCAAAAATTTCAACATATATATGTTAATGTCAATTATGTCAAAATCTAATGATGTTTATTTTTTAAAGGCATTTCAGTCAGAAATCTCATCATATTTATATTTTAATTGTATTTCTGTCAAATTTTCATCATATTTATATGTTAATGGCATTTCTGAAAAAATGTCATCGTATTCATATTTTAATGGCATTTTTTTCAAAAGATTTCATCACATTAATTATCGTATTTATATTTTAATGTCACTTTTTCAAAAGATTTCACCATATGAAATATTTTAATGGTATTTCTGTAAAAAATATCATCATATTTATTTGTTAATGGCATCTCTGTCAAAAATATCATCATATTTATATTTTAATGGTATTATGTCAAAATATCTCAATATATGTATATTTTAATGGCAATTCTTTTTAATATATCATCATCTTTATATTTTATTAGGTTTTCTGTCAAAAATCTCATCATATTTATATTTTAATGGTATTTCTGTCAAAAATCTCATCATATTTATATTTTAATAGAATTTCAGTTAAAGGTCTCACCATATTTATATTTTAATGGCATTTCTGTCAAAAACCTCATCGTATTTATATTTTATGGAATGTTTCTCAAAATCTCATCATATTATATTTAAATGGAAATTCTGTCAAAAATCTCATCATATTTATATTTTAATGGTATTTCTGTAAAAAATCTCATCATATTTATATTTTAATAGAATTTCAGTTAAAAGTCTCACCATATTTATATTTTAATGGCATTTCTGTCAACAGTCTCATCGTATTAATATTTTAATGGCTTCTGTGTCTAAAATCTCATCATATTTATATTTTAATGTTATTTCTATCAAAAATATAATCTTATATTATTATTTTTAATAGCATTTCTGTCAAAAGTCTCATGCTATTTATATTTTAATGGCATTTCTATAAAAAATCCTATCATATATTTTGATGGCATTTCTGTCAAAAGTCTATTTATATTTTAATGGTATTTCTGACAAACATGTCATTACATTTATATTTTATAGCATTTCTGTCAAAAAATCTTATCATATTTATATTTTAATGGTATTTCTGTCAAAATTCTCATCATATTTATATTTTCATGTCATTTTTGTAAGAACATATTTTCCTATTTATAATGTAATGACTTTTAATGACATTTCTGTCAAAAATCTCATTATGTTTATATTTAAACGGCATTTCTGTCAAAAATCTCATCATATTTATATTTTAATGGCATTTCTGTCAAGAATATAATCATATTCATATTCTTATGTCATTTCTGTAAAAATATCTCCTCATATTTATATTTTAATGGCATTTATGTCAAAAATGTCATCATATTTATATTTTAATGGCATTTCTGTCAAAAATCTCATCATATTTATATTTTAATCACATTTCTGTCAAAGTTCTCATTACATTTATATATTAATGGCATTTCTGAAAAAATGTCATCGTATACATATTTTAATGGCATTTTTTTCAAATGATTTCATCATATAAAATACCATCGTATTAATATTTTAATGGCATTTCTGTAAAACAAATTACCATCTTTATATTTTATTAGGTTTTCTGTCAAAAACCTCATCATATTTATATTATAATGGTTTTCCTGTCAAAAATATTATCATATTTATATTTTAATGTCATTTCCGTCAACAATCTCATCATATTTATATTATTAATGGCTTTTGTCTCAAAAATCTCATCATATTTATATTTTAATGGCATCTCTGTCAAAAATATCATCATATTTATATTTTAATGGTATTTATGTCAAAATATCTCAATATATGTATATTTTAATGGCAATGCTTTTAAAAATATCATAATCTTTATATTTTATTAGGTTTTCTGTCAAAAATCTCATCATATTTATATTCTAATGGTATTTCTGTCAAAAATCTCATCATATATATATTTTAATAGAATTTCAGTTAAAAGTCTCACCATATTTATATTTTAATGGCATTTCTATCAAAAATCTCATCGTATTTATATTTTAATGGAATGTCCCTCAAAATCTCATCATATTATATTTAAATGGCATTATTGTCAAAAATCTCATCATATTTAAATTTTAATGGTTTAGCTGTAAGAAATATCAACATATTTATATTTTAATGGCATTTCTATCAACAATATCATCATATTTATATTTTAATGTCTTTTGTGTCAAAAATTTCATCATATTTATATTTTAATGTTATTTCTATCAAAAATATTATCATATATTATCATTTTTAATGGCATTTCTCTCCAAAGTCTCATGCTATTTATATTTTAATGGCATTTCTATCAAAAATCTTATAATATATATATTTTGATGGCATTTCTGTCAAAAGCCTTATGCTACTTATATTTTAATGGCATTTCTGACAAAAATCTCATGACGTTTATATTTTAATGGCATTTCAGTCAGAAATCTCATCATATTTATATATTAATTGTATTACTGTCAAAGTTCTCCTTATATTTATATATTAATGGCATTTCTGCAAAAATGTCATCGTATATATATTTTAATGGCATTTTTTTCAAATGATTTCATCATATAAAATATCATCGTATTAATATTTTAATGGCATCTCTGTAAAACATATCATCATTTTTATATTTTATCAGGTTTTCTGTCAAAAACCTCATCTTATTTATATATTAATGGTATTTTTGTCAAAAATCTCATCATATTCATATTTTAATAAAATTTCAGTTAAAAGTCTTATCATATTTATATTTTAATGGCATTTCTGTCAAAAATCTCATCGTATTTATATTTTAATGGCATTTCTGTCAAGAATATCATCATATTCATATTCTTATGGCATTTCTGTCAAAATATCTCATCATATTTATATTTAAATGGCATTTATGTAAAAAAATGTCAACATATATATATGTTAATGACAATTATGTCAAAAATCTCATGATGTTTATATTTTAATGGTATCTCAGTCAGAAATCTCATCATATTTATATTTTAATTGTATTACTGTCTAAATTCTCATTACATTTATATATAAATGGCATTTCTTCAAAAATGTCATCGTATATATATTTTAATGGCATTTTTTTCAAATGATTTCATCATATAAAATATCATCGTATTAATATTTTAATGGAATTTCTGTAAAACATATCATCATCTTTATATTTTATTAGGTTTTCTGTCAAAAACGTCATCATATTTATATTTTAATGGCATTTATGTTAAAAATGTCAACATATATTTAGCAGTATTAGTTGTAGATGTTATCGAGACACGAGTGACATAATAATTATTTCAACAGCAGAAATTAGAGATGAAATATACGTTTATTTTTTTGATGTAGCACAAACAATGGTGTTGTACAGAGGCTGGTTTCTGGCGTGTGTTCAGTCGGCTTTTCAGTGGCTGTCTGTCTTTTCTTTCTGGCGTTCTCAACCGGCGTTGTTCTATCAAGGAGCGTGAGGCGTCTTACTACAGTACCTCGAGCCAGATTTTCAAATTATCGAAAATCGATGTCATTACTCACATGTGGAGTAAGATGGCGAACAATGCAATAAGGGGGAGCTATCCGCTCTAGCAAAAATTGAATCCAGAATAAGGATTTGAAAAATGTTAAAAAAAAAACGACATGCATGCATAAAAAAACAAGGCAAAGAAAAAGCAGAGGCAAAAAAAAGGTGCAGCTAACATAGTCTAAATATAGACGGTGCTGCAAAATTTTTTGGGCCAGTGGACCCTACGACCTGAACGGGTCGTGGTCTTGTAACGTGGCGATGGTGGTGGTGTAAGGACAGGCGATGATGGTGGTTCAGGAACAGTCGTTCGCTCAACAGGCAAATACGAAGGGGTTCGTGGATCAGGAACCACAACGTCCGTATCAAGGTGCGCCTGCTTAAGCCTGTCTAATGTAACTGTCACTCTGGACCCCTTAATATCTAACGTGAAATGCTTAGCCGAGCGCGCTAAGACACGGTAAGGTCCAGTGTAAGGCTGTGTGAGCGGGGGCTTCACCGTATCATTCCTTACAAAGACATGCGTCCACGAGGCAATATCCCTCGGGACAGCAGTCTTGACAGTTTGTTTCCTAGTGTCCATTGGCGGCAAATCCTGGAAATAGGAGCGCAAACAGGACACGTAGGAAGCGTGATCTTGGGCATCAAGATCGATAGGGGCAAGCATTTGCCCGGGCAACGTCAGAGGGGCACCGTACAGTACTTCGGCCGGTGAAAATCCAAAGTCGACCTTCACCGTTGACCGAATCCCTAGTAGCAAAATAGGGAGGTACTCGCTCCAATGCGCCGAATCCATTGAGGCCATTAAGGAGGCCTTCAGTTGGCGGTGAAAACGCTCCACCATACCATTCGAAGCGGGATGGTATGCCGTAGTTCTAATGCGTTTAGCACCAATTAATTTTGACAGCTCGAGGAAAAGGCTCGAGGAAAAGGCTCGACTCGAACTGTCGTCCACGGTCGGTAGTTATTGTGGATGGAACTCCATAATGAGAGATCCATCCAGACACAAGAGCACGTGTTGTTGTCTTCGCGGTGATGTTTTTCAAGGGGATGGCCTCAGGCCATCTCGAAAAACGGTCAATGACAGTAAGTAGATAAGAAAAACCATCGCTGACAGGCCAAGGTCCCACTATGTCAATATGAATATGCGAAAAACGCGCATCTGGGTTAGCAAAGGTACCCAGGGGAGCCTTGACGCGTCGATGGACCTTTGATCTCTGGCAAGCGACGCAGGAACGGCACCAAGCAGCAATTTCACGCCTCATATTTGGCCAGAAAAATCTAGCTGATATGAGCTTTGCTGTGGCAGAAGATCCTGGATGCGAGATACAATGTAATCCCAGAAACACGGTCCGACGATGATTCTCTGGAACGAACGGCCTAGGCACGTCCAAAGAGACGTCGCAGAGAATTTGGCCAACTGCAGTCGACAGAGGCAAGTATTTCATCTCGCAATTCGCAAACTCGGGCGATGTGACATCCAGTGACTCAAGGGGAGGCTGATCCGCAGCCAAACGAGTCAGATCTATGTCAGAGGGTGACGAGATCGCTGTCACGGGTAAGCGGGACAAAGCATCGGCCGCTGTATTTAGTGAACCCGGAATGTGCTGGATATCACTCGTATATTGCGAGATGAAATCAAGGTGTCTCGTCTCTCTGGGCGAGTATTTATCAGCCTTCGCTCTCAAAGCAAAAGTCAATGGTTTATGGTCAGTGAGGATAGTAAATTGTCTACCCTCTAGCACATGTGAAAAATGTTTCACGGCCAAATAGATGGCTAAAAGCTCTCTTCCAAAGGTGCTGTAGCGCGTCTCAGCAGGATTTAGCTTTTTGGAAAAAAACTCCAGCGGTTGCTGGTAATCGTTGATGTTTTGCTGTAGTGCTGCGCCCACAGCGATATCCGATGCATCAACACAAAGCGTTAGCTTTGCACCGGGTACCGGGTGAGTCAGTAACGAAGCATTAGCCAAAACAGTTTTGGCGTGCTGAAAATCAGCAAGTTGAGTGTCTGTCAAAGAAATATCTTTGTTCTTCCTCCGACAATTTTTCAAAATTTCTGTCAGGGAGAAAAGCAATTGTACACAATTTGGCACGAAACGCCTATAAAAGTTAACCAGACCTAAGAACTGGCGTAACTGACGTAGTGAGGTCGGTGGAGGCAAATCCTCTATGACCTTAACTCGCTCAGGCCGGGGTCGAATTCCGTCAGCATCGATGACGTGACCCAAGAAAGTCAGTGACTCAGCGCCAAAAACACATTTGGGTGCATTAAGCTGCACGTTATACGCCTTCAATCGGCGGAAAAGAAGATTCAAATGGTGCGTATGCTGCTCTGGAGAAGAACTAGCAATGAGCAGATCGTCAATATAGGTATAGACGAAATCGAGGCCGCGAGTAACCTCATCCATAAACCGCTGAAAAGTACTAGCGGCATTCCTTAATCCGAACGGCATAGTCAAAAACTCGAAAGACCCAAATGGCGTAACTATAGCCGTTTTTGGAATGTCATTTTTATGGACAGGAATTTGATGGTACGCACGAATTAAATCCAGTTTGGAGAATATCTTGCATCCCTGCAACGAAGACGCAAAGTCTTGCAGATGAGGGATAGGATAACGGTCCGGGACCGTTATCGAATTCAGGCGTCGATAATCTCCAGTAGGTCTCCAATCGCCATTCGCTTTCGGTACCATGTGTAATGGGGACGCCCACGGGCTCGTGGACGGACGAATAATCCCCATTTGCAGCATATGATCAAATTCTGATCGTGCTGCTTTGAGTTTGTCCGGAGGCAAGCGACGAGGACGAGAGAAAACGGGAGCACCAGTTGTAGATATGATGTGCTCCGTGGTATAAGTTGGTTCATCAAATCGAAAATTTCCCCGAGTCAGTTGCGGGAACGAGTTCAACAACGCATGGAAAGGATCACCGGTGTTAGCAAGAAAAAATGTCGGACTAACCGTTGGAACTCCTGCTGCCTTGCCAACAACAGTTAATCCCGTGATGCCATCAATTAGGCGTTTACCACGAAGGTCCACCGTCAATGAAAAATGGTGGAGAAAATCCGCGCCTAGAATCGGATACGGCAAGGCAGCGACAGTAAATATCCATTTAAGCTCGCGCCACAGATTACGAAACTGCAAAGGTAACGAGATTTGTCCGAAAGTTCGAATCGGCGAACAATTTACTGCCTGCAACTCAATAGGCGTCTCAGGGGAGTCTCCTTCATACAACACACAGGCCATACGGAACAAGCTGCACCTGTGTCAACCAGAAAAGCTCTACCTGACAGCAGGTCCTCAATGAAAAAGTGGCGGTTAGATGTTGTTTCGCAGAGCGCACTATCCGTCGTTAGTGACTCTGGTCGTCTTTTCCCTCGTAAGCACAAGGAGGCCTACAACGGGCGGCTTTTTTACCATATCTTTCATGGTAATAACAATATGGTGTTCCTGGTGTGTTGGAAGGGCTACGGTGGCGAGAAGTTGAATAACGTCGTGAGCGGCTCCTCTGCCGTCCAAAGGACCTGAATTCCGTGCACAACTCCGCCATTTGACGAGTCATGGCTTCCATAGTGGTGATTAATTTGTCATCAGACGCTGATGAGCGTGATTGAGGAAGAGAAGAGGAAGCAACGTACTTTGGCTTCGAAGTGCCTCTCTTCGTCACCTCTACAATTTTGTCAGCAGAGACAGCAATGTGATCCAGAGTATTCACCTCCAGCATATGGGCTAGGATCGCCTGTACCTCTTGAGGTAGGCGAGAGAAGAACAATTGCTTCAGGAAAGGGCTATCCTGATCTTGGGAATCGCTCAAATCCCGCAAATGCCGGAGAAAAGCGGTAGAGGTCCTGTCACCTAATCGTTCGTCCTCGATCAGTGACCGAAAACGACTCTCTACCGACTTACAATTCCTCCTCAAAATCTCGCCCTTCAAAAACTCATACGTCAAGTCAGAGGGGGAGGTCTCTAATTAGGTCTTGGACCGAATCTGCTAGATTAGGGGGAAGGCCGCTAATCAGTACAGCGAGGCGCTGGTCAGATTCGGTCTTACAGACCGTAAAATACGCCTGTAACTGGGCAAACCACATCTTTGGTTTTCCAGTAAAGGCGGGCAAATGTGGTACATTCATGTCAACTTTTAAAATTAAAACAAATATATATACCTATATATCTAAAGAGCAATTAATGTACCCTTGTACAGTAAAAATAGAACAGCCAATATTGAGAAAAAGTTAAAGGGCAAAAAGAAACAGACATTCAAAACATAAGGAAATATGCAAAATACATAAAATACAGATATATATCTTTTAAAAAAAAATTTCCTTCAACGTCTGTCCCCTCGCGTTGCTTCAACGAAACAGCCAAATCAAATAAGGTAAAAAAGAGGAGGAAAAAAATGTTTTTTTTTAAAAATATATCCGCGTTGGATATCAACAAAGGTAGCCAGTGGCTAAAAATCCCTTAGAAAAAGGTAAGGCATGTATATCCCCATGCGGGGCAGTTATGTTCACAAAAAAAAGTTTAGTCTCTTCTCTCTTGATCAGTCATGGAACACATACGCAATTCAAAAAATGTGTCCGTTACAAAACTGGGAAGGAACGCAAGGCCACCTTGGAAAAATACACTTTTTTCTTTTTTCTTCTGTAAGTTGCGAAAAAGTTGGCAACGGAAATGAAATATTCAAGTGAATAAAAAAAAGTTGCTCTAAATTATCGACACGAATGAATCGTTTTGATATTTCCGATGTGTGGTGGTTTGCGTGGCCACTCACTATTCCCTGTTTTGGTCAGTGGTTAAACAATGTTGTCGCTGCTGCTGCTGTCGTTGTTGTTGTCGAGTGTAGCAAAAAGTTTTTTGAAATACTACTAATTTTTCGATACTTTTAAAAGGAATATTTTTTATTTTCGCAAGTTGCGAAAAAATGGCCGGCAATGTGGCAATAAAAGTTCAATTGAATGAAAACGAAGGGCTGCGTTAAATTCTTACGTCGGTCACCACTTTAGCAGTATTAGTTGTAGATGTTATCGAGATACGAGTGACATAATAATTATTTCAACAGCAGAAATTAGAGATGAAATATACGTTTATTTTTTTGATGTAGCACAAACAATGGTGTTGTACAGAGGCTGGTTTCTGGCGTGTGTTCAGTCGGCTTTTCAGTGGCTGTCTGTCTTTTCTTTCTGGCGTTCTCAACCGGCGTTGTTCTATCAAGGAGCGTGAGGCGTCTTACTACATATATATATATATGTTAATGGCAATTATGTCAAAAATCTCATGATGTTTATATTTTAATGGCATTTCAGTCAGAAATCTCATCATATTTATATTTTAATTGTATTTCTGTAAAAATGTCATCGTATTTATATTTTAATGACATTTTTTTTTCAAAAGATTTCACCATATAAAATATTTTAATGGCATTTCTGTAAAACATATCATCATATTTATGTTTTAATGGCGTCTCTGTCAAAAATTTCATTATATTCATATTTTAATTGCATTTCTGTCAAAAAATCTCAACATATTTATATTTTAATGGGAATTCTTTCAAAAATATCATGATCTTTATATTTTATTAGTTTTTCTGTCAAAAATCTCATTATATATATATTTTAATGGTATTTCTGACAAAAATCTCATCATATTTATATTTTAATAGAATTTCAGTTAAAAGCCTCACCATGTTTATATTATAATGGCACTTCTGTCAAAAATCTCATTGTATTTATATTTTAATGGCATGTCTCTCAAAAATTTCATCATATTTATATTTAAATGGTATTTCTGTCAACAATATCATCATATTTATATTTTAATGGTATTTCTCTCAAAAATCTTATCATATATTATTATTTTAATGGTATTTCTGTCAAAAGAATCATGCTATTTATATTTTAATGGCATTTCTGTCAAATATATTATATATATATATTTTGATGGCATTTCTGTCAAAAGTTTTATGCTATTTATATTTTAATGGCATTTCTGTCAAATATCTCATCATATTTATATTTTTAAGGCATTTCTGTCAAAAAACCTTATCATATTTATATTTTAATGGTATTTCTGTCAAAAATCTCATCATATTTATGTTTTAATGACATTTTTGTAAGAACATATCTTCCTATTTATATTTTAATGACATTTCTGTAAAGAAATCATATCATATTTATATTTTAATGGCAATTCTGTCAAAAATATCATCCTCTTTACATTTAAATGGCATTTCTGTCAAAAACCTCATCACATTTATATTATAATGGTTTTCCTGTCAAAAATATTATCATATTTATATTTTAATGTCATTTCCGTCAACAATCTCATCATATTTATATTATTAATGGCTTTTGTCTCAAAAATCTCATCATATTTATATTTTAATGGCATCTCTGTCAAAAATATCATCATAATTATATTTTAATGGTATTTATGTCAAAATATCTCAATATATGTATATTTTAATGGCAATTCTTTTAAAAATAGCATCATCTTTATATTTTATTAGGTTTCTGTCAAAATTCTCATCATATTTATATTCTAATGGTATTTCTGTCAAAAATCTCATCGTATTTATATTTTAATAGAATTTCAGTTAAAAGTCTCACCATATTTATATTTTAATGGCATTTCTGTCAAAAATCTCATGGTATTTATATTTTAAAGGAATGTCTCTCAAAATCTTATCATATTTAAATTTTAATGGTTTTCCTGTAAGAAATATCAATTATATTTATATTTTAATGGCATTTCTGTCAACAATATCATCATATTTACTTTTTAATGGCTTTTGTGTCAAAAATCTCATCATATTTATATTGTAATGTTATTTCTATCAAAAATATTATCATATATTATTATTTTTAATGGCATTTCTCTCCAAAGTCTCATGCTATTTATATTTTAATGGCATTTCTATCAAAAATCTTATCATATATATATATATTTTGATAGCATTTCTGTCAAAAGCCTTATGCTATTTATATTTTAATGGCATTTCTGACAACAATCTCATGATGTTTATATTTTAATGGCATTTCAGTCAGAAATCTCATCATATTTATATTTTAATTGTATTACTGTCTAGACTATCATCATATTCATATTCTTATGGCATTTCTTTCAAAATATCTCATCATATTTATATTTTAATGGCATTTATGTCAAAAATTTCAACATATATATGTTAATGTCAATTATGTTAAAATCTAATGATGTTTATTTTTTAAGGGCATTTCAGTCAGAAATCTCATCATATTTATATTTTAATTGTATTTCTGTCAAATTTTCAACATATTTATATTTTAATGGCATTTCTGCAAAAATGTCATCGTATTCATATTTTTATGGCATTTTTTTCAAAAGATTTCATCACATAAATTATCGTATTTATATTTTAATGTCACTTTTTCAAAATATTTCACCATATAAAATATTTTAATGGTATTTCTGTAAAACATATCATCATTTTATTTTTTGATGGCATCTCTGTCAAAAATATCATCATATTTATATTTTAATGGTATTTATGTCAAAATATCTCAATATATGTATATTTTAATGGCAATTCTTTTTAATATATCATCATCTTTATATTTTATTAGGTTTTCTGTCAAAAATCTCATCATATTTATATTTTAATGGTATTTCTGTCAAAAATCTCATCATATTTATATTTTAATAAAATTTCAGTTAAAGGTCTCACCATATTTATATTTTAATGGCATTTCTGTCAAAAACCTCATCGTATTTATATTTTATGGAATGTTTCTCAAAATCTCATCATATTATATTTAAATGGAAATTCTGTCAAAAATCTCATCATATTTATATTTTAATGGTATTTCTGTAAAAAATCTCATCATATTTATATTTTAATAGAATTTCAGTTAAAAGTCTCACCATATTTATATTTAAATGGCATTTCTGTCAACAATCTCATCGTATTAATATTTTAATGGCTTTTGTGTCTAAAATCTCATCATATTTATATTTTAATGTTATTTCTATCAAAAATATAATCTTATATTATTATTTTTAATAGCATTTCTGTCAAAAGTCTCATGCTATTTATATTTTAATGGCATTTCTGTCAAATATCTTATATATATATTTTGATGGCATTTCTGTCAAAAGTTTTATGCTATTTATATTTTAATGGCATTTCTGTCAAATATCTCATCATATTTATATTTTTAGGGCATTTCGGTCAAAAAACCTTATCATATTTATATTTTAATGGTATTTCTGTCAAAAATCTCATCATATTTATGTTTTAATGACATTTTTGGAAGAACATATCTTCCTATTTATATTTTAATGACATTTCTGTAAAAAAATCATATCATATTTATATTTTAATGGCAATTCTGTCAAAAATATCATCATCTTTACATTTAAATGGCATTTCTGTCAAAAACCTCATCATATTTATATTATAATGGATTTCCTGTCAAAAATATTATCATATTTATATTTTAATGTCATTTCCGTCAACAATCTCATCATATTTATATTATTAATGGCTTTTGTCTCAAAAATCTCATCATATTTATATTTTAATGGCATCTCTGTCAAAAATATCATCATAATTATATTTTAATGGTATTTATGTCAAAATATCTCAATATATGTATATTTTAATGGCAATTCTTTTAAAAATAGCATCATCTTTATATTTTATTAGGTTTCTGTCAAAAATCTCATCATATTTATATTCTAATGGTATTTCTGTCAAAAATCTCAACATATTTATATTTTAATAGAATTTCAGTTAAAAGTCTCACCATATTTATATTTTAATGGCATTTCTGTCAAAAATCTCATGGTATTTATATTTTAATGGAATGTCTCTCAAAATCTCATCATATTATATTTAAATGGCATTTCTGTCAAAAATCTCATCATATTTAAATTTTAATGGTTTTCCTGTAAGAAATATCAATTATATTTATATTTTAATGGCATTTCTGTCAACAATATCATCATATTTACTTTTTAATGGCTTTTGTGTCAAAAATCTCATCATATTTATATTTTAATGTTATTTCTATCAAAAATATTATCATATATTATTATTTTTAATGGCATTTCTCTCCAAAGTCTCATGCTATTTATATTTTAATGGCATTTCTATCAAAAATCTTATCATATATATATATATTTTGATAGCATTTCTGTCAAAAGCCTTATGCTATTTATATTTTAATGGCATTTCTGACAACAATCTCATGATGTTTATATTTTAATGGCATTTCAGTCAGAAATCTCATCATATTTATATTTTAATTGTATTACTGTCTAGACTATCATCATATTCATATTCTTATGGCATTTCTTTCAAAATATCTCATCATATTTATATTTTAATGGCATTTATGTCAAAAATTTCAACATATATATGTTAATGTCAATTATGTTAAAATCTAATGATGGTTATTTTTTAAGGGCATTTCAGTCAGAAATCTCATCATATTTATATTTTAATTGTATTTCTGTCAAATTTTCAACATATTTATATTTTAATGGCATTTCTGCAAAAATGTCATCGTATTCATATTTTTATGGCATTTTTTTCAAAAGATTTCATCACATAAATTATCGTATTTATATTTTAATGTCACTTTTTCAAAATATTTCACCATATAAAATATTTTAATGGTATTTCTGTAAAACATATCATCATTTTATTTTTTGATGGCATCTCTGTCAAAAATATCATCATATTTATATTTTAATGGTATTTATGTCAAAATATCTCAATATATGTATATTTTAATGGCAATTCTTTTTAATATATCATCATCTTTATATTTTATTAGGTTTTCTGTCAAAAATCTCATCATATTTATATTTTAATGGTATTTCTGTCAAAAATCTCATCATATTTATATTTTAATAAAATTTCAGTTAAAGGTCTCACCATATTTATATTTTAATGGCATTTCTGTCAAAAACCTCATCGTATTTATATTTTATGGAATGTTTCTCAAAATCTCATCATATTATATTTAAATGGAAATTCTGTCAAAAATCTCATCATATTTATATTTTAATGGTATTTCTGTAAAAAATCTCATCATATTTATATTTTAATAGAATTTCAGTTAAAAGTCTCACCATATTTATATTTAAATGGCATTTCTGTCAACAATCTCATCGTATTAATATTTTAATGGCTTTTGTGTCTAAAATCTCATCATATTTATATTTTAATGTTATTTCTATCAAAAATATAATCTTATATTATTATTTTTAATAGCATTTCTGTCAAAAGTCTCATGCTATTTATATTTTAATGGCATTTCTGTCAAATATCTTATATATATATTTTGATGGCATTTCTGTCAAAAGTTTTATGCTATTTATATTTTAATGGCATTTCTGTCAAATATCTCATCATATTTATATTTTTAGGGCATTTCGGTCAAAAAACCTTATCATATTTATATTTTAATGGTATTTCTGTCAAAAATCTCATCATATTTATGTTTTAATGACATTTTTGGAAGAACATATCTTCCTATTTATATTTTAATGACATTTCTGTAAAAAAATCATATCATATTTATATTTTAATGGCAATTCTGTCAAAAATATCATCATCTTTACATTTAAATGGCATTTCTGTCAAAAACCTCATCATATTTATATTATAATGGATTTCCTGTCAAAAATATTATCATATTTATATTTTAATGTCATTTCCGTCAACAATCTCATCATATTTATATTATTAATGGCTTTTGTCTCAAAAATCTCATCATATTTATATTTTAATGGCATCTCTGTCAAAAATATCATCATAATTATATTTTAATGGTATTTATGTCAAAATATCTCAATATATGTATATTTTAATGGCAATTCTTTTAAAAATAGCATCATCTTTATATTTTATTAGGTTTCTGTCAAAAATCTCATCATATTTATATTCTAATGGTATTTCTGTCAAAAATCTCAACATATTTATATTTTAATAGAATTTCAGTTAAAAGTCTCACCATATTTATATTTTAATGGCATTTCTGTCAAAAATCTCATGGTATTTATATTTTAATGGAATGTCTCTCAAAATCTCATCATATTATATTTAAATGGCATTTCTGTCAAAAATCTCATCATATTTAAATTTTAATGGTTTTCCTGTAAGAAATATCAATTATATTTATATTTTAATGGCATTTCTGTCAACAATATCATCATATTTACTTTTTAATGGCTTTTGTGTCAAAAATCTCATCATATTTATATTTTAATGTTATTTCTATCAAAAATATTATCATATATTATTATTTTTAATGGCATTTCTCTCCAAAGTCTCATGCTATTTATATTTTAATGGCATTTCTATCAAAAATCTTATCATATATATATATATTTTGATAGCATTTCTGTCAAAAGCCTTATGCTATTTATATTTTAATGGCATTTCTGACAACAATCTCATGATGTTTATATTTTAATGGCATTTCAGTCAGAAATCTCATCATATTTATATTTTAATTGTATTACTGTCTAGACTATCATCATATTCATATTCTTATGGCATTTCTTTCAAAATATCTCATCATATTTATATTTTAATGGCATTTATGTCAAAAATTTCAACATATATATGTTAATGTCAATTATGTTAAAATCTAATGATGGTTATTTTTTAAGGGCATTTCAGTCAGAAATCTCATCATATTTATATTTTAATTGTATTTCTGTCAAATTTTCAACATATTTATATTTTAATGGCATTTCTGCAAAAATGTCATCGTATTCATATTTTTATGGCATTTTTTTCAAAAGATTTCATCACATAAATTATCGTATTTATATTTTAATGTCACTTTTTCAAAATATTTCACCATATAAAATATTTTAATGGTATTTCTGTAAAACATATCATCATTTTATTTTTTGATGGCATCTCTGTCAAAAATATCATCATATTTATATTTTAATGGTATTTATGTCAAAATATCTCAATATATGTATATTTTAATGGCAATTCTTTTTAATATATCATCATCTTTATATTTTATTAGGTTTTCTGTCAAAAATCTCATCATATTTATATTTTAATGGTATTTCTGTCAAAAATCTCATCATATTTATATTTTAATAAAATTTCAGTTAAAGGTCTCACCATATTTATATTTTAATGGCATTTCTGTCAAAAACCTCATCGTATTTATATTTTATGGAATGTTTCTCAAAATCTCATCATATTATATTTAAATGGAAATTCTGTCAAAAATCTCATCATATTTATATTTTAATGGTATTTCTGTAAAAAATCTCATCATATTTATATTTTAATAGAATTTCAGTTAAAAGTCTCACCATATTTATATTTAAATGGCATTTCTGTCAACAATCTCATCGTATTAATATTTTAATGGCTTTTGTGTCTAAAATCTCATCATATTTATATTTTAATGTTATTTCTATCAAAAATATAATCTTATATTATTATTTTTAATAGCATTTCTGTCAAAAGTCTCATGCTATTTATATTTTAATGGCATTTCTGTCAAATATCTTATATATATATTTTGATGGCATTTCTGTCAAAAGTTTTATGCTATTTATATTTTAATGGCATTTCTGTCAAATATCTCATCATATTTATATTTTTAGGGCATTTCGGTCAAAAAACCTTATCATATTTATATTTTAATGGTATTTCTGTCAAAAATCTCATCATATTTATGTTTTAATGACATTTTTGGAAGAACATATCTTCCTATTTATATTTTAATGACATTTCTGTAAAAAAATCATATCATATTTATATTTTAATGGCAATTCTGTCAAAAATATCATCATCTTTACATTTAAATGGCATTTCTGTCAAAAACCTCATCATATTTATATTATAATGGTTTTCCTGTCAAAAATATTATCATATTTATATTTTAATGTCATTTCCGTCAACAATCTCATCATATTTATATTATTAATGGCTTTTGTCTCAAAAATCTCATCATATTTATATTTTAATGGCATCTCTGTCAAAAATATCATCATAATTATATTTTAATGGTATTTATGTCAAAATATCTCAATATATGTATATTTTAATGGCAATTCTTTTAAAAATAGCATCATCTTTATATTTTATTAGGTTTCTGTCAAAAATCTCATCATATTTATATTCTAATGGTATTTCTGTCAAAAATCTCAACATATTTATATTTTAATAGAATTTCAGTTAAAAGTCTCACCATATTTATATTTTAATGGCATTTCTGTCAAAAATCTCATGGTATTTATATTTTAATGGAATGTCTCTCAAAATCTCATCATATTATATTTAAATGGCATTTCTGTCAAAAATCTCATCATATTTAAATTTTAATGGTTTTCCTGTAAGAAATATCAATTATATTTATATTTTAATGGCATTTCTGTCAACAATATCATCATATTTACTTTTTAATGGCTTTTGTGTCAAAAATCTCATCATATTTATATTTTAATGTTATTTCTATAAAAAATATTATCATATATTATTATTTTTAATGGCATTTCTCTCCAAAGTCTCATGCTATTTATATTTTAATGGCATTTCTATCAAAAATCTTATCATATATATATATATTTTGATGGCATTTCTGTCAAAAGCCTTATGCTATTTATATTTTAATGGCATTTCTGACAACAATCTCATGATGTTTATATTTTAATGGCATTTCAGTCAGAAATCTCATCATATTTATATTTTAATTGTATTACTGTCTAGACTATCATGATATTCATATTCTTATGGCATTTCTTTCAAAATATCTCATCATATTTATATTTTAATGGCATTTATGTCAAAAATTTCAACATATATATGTTAATGTCAATTATGTTAAAATCTAATGATGTTTATTTTTTAAGGGCATTTCAGTCAGAAATCTCATCATATTTATATTTTAATTGTATTTCTGTCAAATTTTCAACATATTTATATTTTAATGGCATTTCTGCAAAAATGTCATCGTATTCATATTTTAATGGCATTTTTTTCAAAAGATTTCATCACATAAATTATCGTATTTATATTTTAATGTCACTTTTTCAAAATATTTCACCATATAAAATATTTTAATGGTATTTCTGTAAAACATATCATCATTTTATTTTTTGATGGCATCTCTGTCAAAAATATCATCATATTTATATTTTAATGGTATTTATGTCAAAATATCTCAATATATGTATATTTTAATGGCAATTCTTTTTAATATATCATCATCTTTATATTTTATTAGGTTTTCTGTCAAAAATCTCATCATATTTATATTTTAATGGTATTTCTGTCAAAAATCTCATCATATTTATATTTTAATAGAATTTCAGTTAAAAGTCTCACCATATTTATATTTAAATGGCATTTCTGTCAACAATCTCATCGTATTAATATTTTAATGGCTTTTGTGTCTAAAATCTCATCATATTTATATTTTAATGTTATTTCTATCAAAAATATAATCTTATATTATTATTTTTAATAGCATTTCTGTCAAAAGTCTCATGCTATTTATATTTTAATGGCATTTCTATAAAAAATGTCATCATATATTTTGATGGCATTTCTGTCAAAAGTCTATTTATATTTTAATGGCATTTCTGACAAACATGTCAACATATTTATATTTTTATAGCATTTCTGTCAAAAAATCTTATATTTATATTTTAATGGTATTTCTGTCAAAATTCTCATTATATTCATATTTTCATGTCATTTTTGTAAGAACATATCTTCCTATTTATATTGTAATGACTTTTCTGTCAGAAATCTCATCATATTTATATTTTAATGACATTTCTGTCAAAAATATCATTATATTTATATTTAAACGGCATTTCTGTCAAAAATCTCACCATATTTATAATTTAATGGCATTTCTGTCAAGAATATCATCATATTTACATTCTTATGGCATTTCTGTCAAAATATCTCATTATATTTATATTTAAATGGCATTTATGTAAAAAATGTCAACATATATATATGTTAATGACAATTATGTCAAAAATCTCATGATGTTTCTATTTTAATGGCATTTCAGTCAGAAATCTCATCATATTTATATTTTAACTGTATTACTGTCAAAGTTCTCATTACATTTATATATTAATGGCATTTCTGAAAAAATGTCATCGTATATATATTTTAATGGTATTTGTTTCAAATAATTTCATCATATAAAATACCATTTTAATGGCATTTCCATAAAACAAATTACCATCTTTATATTTTATTAGGTTTTCTGTCAAAAACCTCATCATATTTATATTATAATGGTTTTCCTGTCAAAAATATTATCATATTTATATTTTAATAGAATTTCAGTTAAAAGCCTCACCATGTTTATATTTTATTGGCATTTCCGTCAAAAATCTCATTGTATTTATATTTTAATGGTTTTCTTGTAAAAAATATCAACATATTTATATTTTAATGGTATTTCTGTCAACAATATCATCATATTTATATTTTAATGGCTTTTTTGTCAAAAATCTCATCATATTTATATTTTAATGTTATTTCTATCAAAAATATTATCATATATTATTATTTTTAATGGCATTTCTCTCCAAAGTCTCATGCTATTTATAGTTTAATGGCATTTCTATCAAAAATCTTATAATATATATATATTTTGATGGCATTTCTCTCAAAAGCCTTATGCTATTTATATTTTAATGGCATTTCTGTCAAGAATATCATCATATTCAAATTCTTATGTCATTTCTGTAAAAATATCACATCATATTTATATTTTAATGGCATTTATGTCAAAAATGTCAACATATGTATATATATGTTAATGGCAATTATGTCAAAAATCTCATGATGTTTATATTTTAAAGGCATTTCAGTCAGAAATGTCATCATATTTATATTTTAATTGTATTTCTGCAAAAATCTTACAGTATTCATATTTTAATGGCATTTTTTTCAAAATATTTCATGATATAAAATATCATCGTATTTATATTTTAATGGGGTTTTTTCCAAAACATTTCACCATATAAAATATTTTAATGGCATTTCTGTAAAACATATCATCATATTTAAGTTTTAATGGCATATCTGTCAAACAATCTCAACATACTTATATTTTAATGGGAATTCTTTCAAAAATATCATGATCTTTATATTTTATTACGTTTTCTCATCATATTTATATTTTAATGGTATTTCTATCAAAAATTTCATCATATTTATATTTTAATAGAATTTCAGTTCAAAGTCTCACCATGTTTATATTTTAATGGCATTTCTGTCAAAAATCTCATCGTATTTATATTTTAATACCATGTCTCTCAAAAATTTCATCATATTTATATTTAAATGGCATTTCTCTCACCAATCTCATCATATTTATATTTTAATGGTATTTCTGTCAAAAATCTTATCATATATTATTATTTTTAAGGGCGGTGGTGGATTGGCAGTATCGGTAGAGGGTCGGACGCCATGCTTTCCAGCATAGTTACGTCCCTTTACGATCTGAGTTCAAATCCCGCCGAGGTTACCTTTGCCTTTCATCCTTTCGGGGTCGATAAAATAAAGTACCAGTAATGCACTGGGTATTTGCTGGCCTTGTGCCTAATGTAGAAACAACTATTTTTAATGGCATTTCTGTCAAAAGTCTCATGCTATTTATATTTTAATGGTATTTGTCAAACATCTTATCATATATATGTATTTTGATGGCATTTCTATCAAAAGTCTTATGCTATTTATATTTTAATGGCATTTCTGTCAAATATCTCATCATATTTATATTTTTAAGGCATTTCTGTCAAAAATTCTTATGATATTTATATTTTAATCGTATTCCTGTCAAAAATCCCATCATATTTATATTTTAATGGCAATTCTTTCAAAAATATCATCATCTTTATATTTTATTAGGTTTTCTGTCAAAAATCTCAGTATATTTATATTTTAATGGTATTTCTGTCAAAAATCTCTTTATATTTATATTTTAATAGAATTTCAGTTAAAAGACTCACCATGTTTATATTTTAATTGCATTTCTGTCAAGAATATCATCATATCCATATTCTTATGTCATTTCTGTAAACATATCTCATCATATTTATATTTTAATGGCATTTATGTCAAAAATGTCAACATATATATATGTTAATGGCAATTATGTCAAAAATCTCATGATGTTTATATTTTAATGGCATTTCAGTTAGAAATCTCATCATAATTGTATTTCTGCAAAAATGTCATCGTATTTATATTTTAATGGCATTTTTTTCAAAAGATTTCATGATATAACATATCATCGTATTTATATTTAAATGGCATTTTTTTCAAAAGATTTCACCATATATAATATTTTAATGGCATTTCTGTAAAACATATCATCATATTTATGTTTTAATGGCATTTCTGTCAAATATCTCATCATATTTATATTTTTAAGGCATTTCTGTCAAAAATTCTTATGATATTTATATTTTAATCGTATTTCTGTCAAAAATCCCATCATATTTATATTTTAATGGCAATTCTTTCAAAAATATCATCATCTTTATATTTTATTAGGTTTTCTGTCAAAAATCTCAGTATATTTATATTTTAATGGTATTTCTGTCAAAAATCTCTTTATATTTATATTTTAATAGAATTTCAGTTAAAAGTCTCACCATGTTTATATTTTAATTGCATTTCTGTCAAGAATATCATCATATCCATATTCTTATGTCATTTCTGTAAACATATCTCATCATATTTATATTTTAATGGCATTTATGTCAAAAATGTCAACATATATATATATGTTAATGGCAATTATGTCACAAATGTCATGATGTTTATATTTTAATGGCATTTCAGTTAGAAATCTCATCATAATTGTATTTCTGCAAAAATGTCATCGTATTTATATTTTAATGGCATTTTTTTCAAAAGATTTCATGATATAACATATCATCGTATTTATATTTTAATGGCATTTTTTTTCAAAAGATTTCACCATATATAATATTTTAATGGCATTTCTGTAAAACATATCATCATATTTATGTTTTAAGGGCACCTCTGTCAAAAATATAATTATATTTATATTTTAATTGCATGTCTGTCAAAAAATCTCAACATATTTATATTTTAATGGCAATTCTTTCAAAAATATCATGATCTTTATATTTTATTAGGTTTTCTTTCAAAATTCTCATCATATTTATATTTTAATCGTATTTCTGTCAAAAATATCATCATATTTATATTTTAATAGAATTTCAGTTAAAAGTCTCACGATGTTTATATTTTAATGGCATTTCTGTCAAAAATATCATCATATTCATATTCTTATGTCATTTCTCTCAAAAATTTCATCACATTTATATATATATATTTCAATGGCATTTCTGTCACCAATCTCATCATATTTATATTTTAATGGCATTTCTCTCAAAAATCTTACCATGTATTATTATTTTTAATGGCATTTCTTTCAAAAGTCTTATGCTATTTATATTTTAATGGCATTTCTCTCAAATATCTCATCATATGTATATTTTTAAGGCATTTCTGTCAAATAATCTTATCATATTTATATTTTAATGGTATTTCTGTCAAAAATCTCATTATATTTATATTTTAATGACATTTTTGTAAGAACTTATCTTCCTATTTATATTTTAATGAAATTTCTGTCAAAAATCTCATCATATTTATATTTTAATGGCAATTCTTAAAACAATATCATCATCTTTATATTTAAATGGCATTTCTCTCAAAAACCTCATCATCTTTATATTTTAATGGTTTTCCTGTCAAATATATCATCATATTTATATTTTAATGGTATTTCGTCAACAATCTCATCATATTTATATTATTAATGGCTTTTGTGTCAAAAATCTCATCATATTTATATTTTAATGGCATGTCTCTCAAAAATTTCATCATATTTATATTTAAATGGCATTTCTGTCAACAATCTCATCATATTTATATTTTAATGGCATTTCTGTCAAAAAATTTGTCATATATTATTATTTTTAATGGTATTTCTTTCAAAAGTCTCATGCTATTTATATTTTAATGGCATTTCTGTCAAACATCTGATCATATATATATATTTTGATGGCATTTCTGTCAAAAGTATTATGCTATTTATATTTTAATGACATTTCTGTCAAATATCTCATCATATTTATATTTTTGAGGCATTTCTGTCAAAAAATCTTATATTTATATTTTAATGGTATTTCTGTCAAAAATATCATCATATTTATATTTTAATGGTTTTCCTGTCAAAAATATCATCATATTTATATTTTAATGGCATTTCCGTCAACAATCTCATCATATTTATATTATTAATGGCTTTTGTGTAAAAAATCTCATCATATTCATATTTTAATGGTATTTCTGTCAACAATGTTATCATATATTATTATTTCTTATGGCATTTCTGTCAAAAGTCACATGCTATTTATATTTTTATGGAATTTCTGTCTAAATTATTATCATATATATATATTTTGATGGCATTTCTGTCAAATATCTCATCACATTTATATTTTTATCGCATTTCTGTCAAAAAATCTTATCATATTTATATTTAAATGGTATTTCTGTCAAAAATCTCATCCTATTTATATTTTAATGACCTTTTTGTAAAAGAAATCTTCCTAGTTATATTTTAATGACATTTCTGTCAAAAATCTCATCATATTTATATTTTAATTGCATTTCTGTCAATTGTCTCATCCTATTTATATTGTTATATACTAGCAGCTGCATTCCTCACCACCATTAACAGTTTACCTCTAGGTTTTATCAACATATAATTATCCCCGACAGCATCACATTCTATGATCAGCTGATTCCTCTACTTACCTCCTATTTATCTCAAATCCTATACTCTACAATACCTATTAGGAATAAACATAAAGTTACCACCATTTAATATAACTAACTTACTCTAACTTACTAATATTTTATTCTTTTAATTAATATATGGGTAGGTAGTCATAAAATGAGACCGTTAAGGTATTACAGGGAAAAAGATTGTATTTAAAATTAAATATATAAATTTAAAAATAAATAGCATTATATAAAAGGATTCACTTATAAGATAATATATTGTATATTAACACAGAATTTAACTAATTGAAGTTGTAAACAACTATACACTTTTTCTTTTATATACAAATTAATCGCCAATTACCTCCCCTTTCACATTAGCTCCCCTTAATATAGATCTCTAATTCACTTCCTGAAATTAAACCGTTAGACAGATCATTCTAGAACAACTCGTACCCTTGATAAGATTGTAATAGGACCAATATACAATCCATAGTTGTAACTACTGATAAACATTTACTAAAATATAACCGATGTAATGGAAAGGAGAATCTTGATATTAATACTCACAACACATGCACATTTGAACATTACCGGAACAATTATCACATTACATCCACCATAAACTTTATAGAAACTGCTTTTCATACCAACGCATCTCTGTCTGCTTAATGTGCTTTTATACCTGTATTGTATTATGTGATACCTTTGCCATACTATGATATATATGCTTAGTACCATTGCTTGTTTCTTACCTGGTTATTCTATACATGCCTAACACATCTGCACTCTTTCTATACGCTTGCATATGTAGTGTAGTGCTAATGTCCTCGTTTTGCGAGTAACTTTCTTCTTTAATTACTCTATAATTGTTGTAATATTCTTTTATAATCTTTGTCGCATCCACTAATACTGACCACATCATCTTCACTCTTTAAATATGACACTGTTGATGACAACACTAACATCTATGTATCTTTACGATTGTTCTGTGGAATATGAGGTTAATTATATGTCTAAACTTTGCTAGTGCTCCGATGATTCCAAACGAAAGTTTGGAAGAAACGATTGTCAGCAATAAAATGTTTTGAACATAGTTTTGATTATTCTGTAATTTATATATATATATATATATATATATATATATATATATATATATATATAATATATATATATATATATATATATATATAAATTACAGAATAATCAAAACTATGTATAAATATATACACATATAGATAAATATATATATGTACATTTATGTATGTATGTGTATATATATATATACATATATGTGTCTGTTTCTGTGTATGTAAATGTATATATTATATATGTATATATATGTGTGTGTGTGTGTGTTTGTGGCTGTGTGTGCGTGTGTGTGCCTATTTATGTATGTATTTGTGTGTATGTATATATATATATATATATATATATATATATATCCTTTAAAATCGGTGATCTTAAAAATCAATTCATTTTTGTAATAACAATTATTTTGAAAAAAAAAATAGCTTTGGTTCTAGTTACATAACCACACTAGAAGAACTATCTATTATTATTCAGACACTACCGCGCATAGAAGATACTACATATGATACGTGGAAACACGGTTCAGATATCAGAAAATATGACCCAAATCAATAATAAAAAGATGAAATAGCAGCCATTTTGACTCTAGCAGCGCAGTTAACTTTTGTTATTATTTACTATGTTTGTGGTTACTAATGTTATTTCAAATACCATAATGATTATTGAAGTTATTGTGGTTATTATTATTGGCATTGTTCTTGCTAATGCTGTTGTTGTTGATTTTCCTTCTTGTGAATACTTCTTTCCAATTAGACAGCCTTTTAACCGAGTTTTCTTCAAAAGCATGTATGGATATTCTTTAAAGGTTATTATACACGCATACATATAGACACACATTTACATACACATGATATATATATATATATATATATAGAGAGAGAGAAACTTACAAATCATCATTCAATGCAAAGTTAGAACAATTTAAAAAAAGAACACTTTTACAACATTAAATATGTATAAATATATGTAACTGTAGAGCATCGCTTGCCAATATAAACTATGCTTGCGGCATTGATATCTAACTATTTTACACACACACACACACACACACACACACACACACACACACACACACACACACACACACACACACACACACACACACACATACACACACACACACACACACACACACGCATATATATATATATATATATATATATATACAGAGGGACAGATAGAGATAGAGAGAGTGAGAGAGGGAGAGAGAGTGAGAGAGGGAGAGAGAGTGAGAGAGAAAGAACGATTTTTTTTGTATTTATCTATATATTATAGACAGATATCGATGCTGCCATTACACATACACATTTACGTACGTATGCATGTATAATGTATTATTACATTTATCTATGTTGTTTCGTTACATTGAAGTTTTTATGTAAATATGCTTACATACTTATTGGTGTATTTTGTCTTTATGTCTGTAAATACCTCGATATACGTGTGTATATGTGTTTGTGTGTTTGTATGTCTTTAAATACCTAGATATACGTGTGTATATGTGTTTGTGTGTTTGTATGTTTTTAAATACCTCGATATACGTGTGTATATATATGTTTGTGTGTTTGTATGTTTTTTGTTCGTTTGTTTTCTTGTCTGTTCTTTACTTAACATAGACATATTCATTTGACAATATAAACTTACTTTATTTATTTCTGCTCCCTAAAATAAACTGACTGGCATATTTATTGTTCTGCAACTCTCTTCAATTCCCCCTATAATTTTCTTCATTGCCTTTCGTCTTATAGACTCTAGAATATTCATGTCAGACTGATTGAAATACATTAACAAACACTAAAAAATACCAACAACAACACCAACACACCAGAACAAAGACAACACTAACACCAACACACCAGAACAACAACAACAACACACCAGAACAAAAGCAACACCAACACACCAGAACAACAACAACAACACACCCGGACAACAACAGCAACAAAAACAACACACCAGAACAACAATAACAACACCAACACGCCAGAACAACAACACCAACACCAACACACCAGAACAACAACAACAACACACCAGGACAACAACAGCAACAAAAACAACACACCAGAACAACAATAACAAAACCAACATGCCAGAACAACAACACCAACACCAACACACCAGAACAACAACAACACACCAGGACAACAACAGCAACAAAAACAACAAACAGAAAATAACGACGTAGATTTTGTTTCCCTCGTTTGAAGGAGTTAGCATGGTCATTGGTCAAATAAGTTTGATAATTATAGGCATTTGCTTACGGTCCAAGTCTGTTGTGCTGTCAATCCATTTCATGAGTCGGCCATAATTTTTCTTGGCTGTCTTTATACTCATGTACGATTGACAGTGATAATGGTTGATGGTGGTAGTGGTAGTGGTGATGTTGCTGTTGTTGTTCCTCTTGTTGTTGTTATTGATGTTGTTGTTGTTTTTGGAAGTAGTGGTGGTGGTGATGGTGATGCTGCTGCTGCTGCTGTTGTTGTTGTTGTTGTTGTTGGTGGTGGTGGTGGTGGTGGTGGTGGTCGTCGTCGTCGTCGTCATGGCAGCGGCGACGGTGGTGGTGGTGGTGGTGGTGGTGGTGGTGGTAGTATTGATGATGATGCTTTTGCTGATGCTCTGCTGCTGCTGCTGGCGGTGGTAGTACTGCTGTTATGTAGTGGGGATAAGTTATGTTATGGGGCGGTAGGTTGTGGTTGTAGCAGCCATTGTTTAGTTGCTTGTAACTGCAGTAACAATGAGAATTAGTTATGGTGGCTGGCAGTAATTGTTGGGATGGGAATAGTTGTAATTTTGGTTGTGGTTATTGTAGTAATGGTGATACACTGTGGTGGAAATTGTGAAACATTAGTGATGGGGGTGTTAGCTGTGGTTATAGTGTTGGTGGTGGTCATGATTGTGGGAATATCAACCAATATTGTGATTGTGATGTTGGTACAGGTGTTAGTTGTTGAGGTGGTCATAGCGATGGTGATTGTATTAATGATAAATGGTTCAAGCTTGTCCCCTCGAAATATTTTGAGGCTGCCCTTATAGACTAACATTCAATATTTAATACCAATTTATATAATAAAGTTCCTTCTAAAACTATTTCAAAAATGCGAATATTTATATATATATCAATATACAGTATAAATAACTGTGATAAAGTTTTTAAAAATACGAAAAAGCCAAATGACATCATACCCTGAAAGTGATAAGAAACCCCCGACTTATTTTGATCAGAACAACACACAACTCTAATTGTGCAATTGAATCTTGCACCCAAAAGCACTAGTAGGTATTAACCGTTTTGGACGGGTATAAATACCAACCAACGTCTTCCGAGAATGCTCGTTTTATTGTTTGCTGAGATTCGATTGTAGTCTTCACTATTTAAATGTCCATGCTATATGTTTCGTTATTCTCCTTGTCCTCATAATCGTTCTTCAAAATTCATAGTTTTCCTCTCAGTGAAATATAGTTTGAAAGCAGAAATAAACTATCCTGCCATCGCAGTCAATGGGGGTGTTCTGTTCTTCATAGCTTTTATGTTCGAGCTCTTAATTTTTCTTCTATTTTCTTTATTAAAAATGTCCACTCCACATCTCACTACTATCGTCTGTATTCTTCGATTGAGGATGAGGCAAGTTTTCTATGGTCTTTTCGTTTTCTCTCTAAGAAATCGTTCAAATGATCTTTATTGTCACATGTGTAGCAGCTCGACAATCTACTCTGCACCGCAGGTTTCGTGTATTTTCCTTCCACACGAGTAACAGTACAATGAAACGACGGACAATGTATGATAAAATCATTCCAGTGAAGACCATCCCATGTTTTTAGAAGTAATAGGACTACATTATGTGATATATCAATAGGGCGGTGGATTGGCAGTATTGGTAGAGGGTCGGACGCCATGCTTTCCAGCATAGTTACGTCCCTTTACGATCTGAGTTCAAATCCCGCCGAGGTTGACTTTGCCTTTCATCTTTACGGGGTAGATAAAATAAAGTACCAGTAATGCACTGGGTAATTGCTGGCCTTGTGCCTAAAGTAGAAACAATTATGTGATATATCAATTCCTTTTTTTTTTAAAGGAGATTTGGTTGCTATTGCTTGCAGATTTGGTAACTGATTAAAGACTTATTTGCTGGTTTATTGTAACAATATTTCTTTTTACCTCGTTAGTGTGTCGGATGAAATGCATTGCAGTATTTCGTTACGACCCTCCATGTTCTGGTTTCAAATACCGCCGGGGTCAACTTTCCCTTTCATCTTTCCGGGTTTCATAGAATAAAGTACCAGTAACGCACTAGACTCGATTTAACTGACTTCTATTTTCCTTCAAATTGCTGGCCTTATGTCAAAAGTAGAAGCAGTCATTAATATTACTACAAAAATAAATGAATCGTTTTGCGTGGCATTCCAATGTGAGTTGTTTCATACGTTTCATAACACTTTCTTTTAAAATTGTTATAACTATTTTTATCTGTCAAACAAGAACTCAAATATATTTCCTTTATCTTTCAACTAACAAATCAAATTCCTCTTATCGTTTCAAGAACAAATAGAATTATTTATAAATCAAAGCGAGAGGTTAAGTAAAATATTCGCCAGCAACGCTTTATATTTCTTTAGCAGTGCAGCTTATATATATATTGTTTTTTGTTCCTATTTCTGTTTTTGTTTAGTTGCAGAGATCATACGTTTTTCTTAGGTTGTTTATCTCGTTAAAAGACCCTCGTTAGAATCCATTAAAGTTCAGTTCGTTCATGTTGATGAAATGACACCTAAGCTTCATCTTAAGATGCTAATTATCAGCTATGACAGATTTATTGTGTGTTGTGATTTTAATTTTATATAAATCATTGTGTAAAACTTAAGATGTTATTTATGATAAACTTAAATTAAAATATCGCGTGACAGAACAGTCTGAAGGAATCGAACTGGGCATCTGATGTTGATGGCTGGTATGTAAGTTGCCTTACATAAATATATATGAAAAACCACAAACCCTCCACCTCAATTCTATTTTTGAAAAGCACAAGAACTGCGAAACCGGTAAAAGAACCAAATAAAGATTTAAAAAAGAAAAAAGACTCCAGCTGCATTTTCGATTTCATCTTTTTTCCTTATACTTTCACTCGTGTAGGACACCCCGTTTTTTTCATTTTGTAAGAAAACCTCACTTTCTAATATATATATATATATATATATATATAGAGAGAGAGAGAGAGAGTGAGAGAGAGAGAGAACAAATGATGCTCTGAAATATATGGATTTTAGCCTCCATAAAACATAATTGAGCTGATTATTTTAGTATAATATGATTGATATACAGTATGTTTACGAATAAACATTTGGAAAGCTTTCTATCTATGAATATTGAATAGCTGGCGGCTATACATACATACATATATTCACACACATATATATATATATATATATATATATATATATATATATATATATATATATATATATATAAATATAAGTATTTCATTCTTTTCCATATATATATATATATATATATATATATATATATATATATATATATATATATATATATAAGTGAGAGTTGGAGTTATTTCATGCATTGAATCAATGAATGAAAATTAGACACATTCGGATGCTAAAGCAATGTGATTTTAATAAAAAAATTCTTTATTATTTATTTATCTTTTAAATTTTTGCCTTGAAATGTTCATTTTCAAAACTTACAGTGGAATAATAAAAAAAGAGAGGATGATGATTCTCATTAATGCAACACAAACCCTTAAGTTTTCTGTCGAGGCACGTGTCCAAATCGAGATGTTGAAATTACAATAGTTTGTAGATATTTTCTGCCAATCAGTTACTGTAGTGGACTTCGGTTACAGCTTCTTGCAGTATTAGTGAATCGAAACGAAAACACCACATATTTTTCAGCTCTGTCACAAAAATAGAAAGCGTTCGCAAAAGATTAACGACAAATTTCCGTTTCATTTTATTGTACTGAGAGTTGTTATATGTAATGAGTTTAATATATGAATCTATACTGACTCAAGTCCATCCGGTTTGTTTCAAATGGTATTAAAGTAGAGTTTAGAGGTTATTTAGAAACATTGTGAAAAAGAAATTGAACAAATTTTGAAACCATCACAATGGCACACAGACACACAGACACACACATATACACATACACACATACATACATACATGCACACACACACACATTATATATATATGTGTGTGTGTATGCGCGTGTACGTGTTAGTGTGTGTGTATATGTAGATATATATAGATATATGTAAATATATTAGTGTATATATACATGTATATTCATATATACACACACACATATACATATATGTGTATAATGTGTGCGCACGCATGTGTGCAGGAATATATATATATATATAAATATATATATATATATATATATAAATTAATAAAAACAATGAATAAAAACAAAGAACAAGTTCCTTATATTAAAAAATTCATCATTTTACGATCGTGTCTAGGATATATATGTGTGTTGGTATGTATATTATATAGAGCTATGTAAAAATTTTACAAACTATCAGAGGAAATATACATACCTTCACATATATATGATGTCTTCAGAAATAATTATTTCTGAAGACATCATATATATGTGAAGGTATGTATATTTCCTCTGATAGTTTGTAAAATTTTTACATAGCTCTATATAATATACATACCAACACACATATATATCCTAGACACGATCGTAAAATGATGAATTTTTTATTATAAGGAACTTGTTCTTTGTTTTAATTCATTGTTTTTATTAATTTATCTTGACTCTGTTTTCCTGTGATTTTCATCGAAAGTTTTTGAATGCATCTTCTCTTTTCATGATATTTGGATTACATTGAGTTCTTCATACGGATTGGACACTACCGCATATTTTGGCAGATTTATCTACATATATATATATATATATATATATATATATATATATATACATATAGAAACTTGTTTTATAGATGTGGTTTGGTCACAAAAGTATTTCTGTAAAGTTAATTGCTCCACTTTCTTAGTGTTGTATCCATTATAATATGGACAGCCTACTTAATTCTAGTTGAAAACACGAAAATATATAAGAAAAAATATCTTAACGAACCCCAGTGTGTGCTTTTCTAAAAATTGAACAATATGAGTCATGAGGATATCCAAACAACAGCCTCGTGTTAGTCATTAAGCATTACTTTCTGATCTGTTACAATCGGATAAGATCCAAGTAACTATCTTTACCCGGTGTCACAAAACACTAATGGAGACCATTACGAACGACCCTTCGGTTTTCACCGAAGGGAAAACTTTCGCCCACTCTATAAAAAATAGCAAAAAAATGAACCTAAAACTGATTAGGGTCCCTATACAAACTTATAGGTCCCTAAAAGAAACATTTGAGAAGGATGTGGGGAATTCCTGCGTGAAACCACTCAACCGCGTCCTTCTCAAATGCCTCCCCACCCCAGACACCCCCATCCCACCAGACCCCACCCCACCAAACATCTGCGTCCCCACCCCGCCGGAAACCACCACCCATCCAGACAACCCCTCCAACACCCCCATGGAAATCGTGCGGCCTGGTCCCCAGGAGGCGAAGGGTGAGTGATCTCTTTTCCTCTTTTAACTTTTCAGCACCAACATGGCCAATATAAGAGTTGGATGTGTGAACGTACGCGGCCTGGGGATGCCCTGGAAACAGGGCAAACTCTTAAACGACCTCAGGTCGCACAGTATGGATGTGGTAGCCATTTGCGAGTCCAGGATCCACGGCGAGCGACAGCTGGCCCCCATCTTCGATGACTTTGAGATCTACGCATCTCTCTGTCAACCGGGGGGTGGGGGCGGAGTTGCCGTTTTGCTGCGGAAACACCTGGGCCTCGTAACACAGACGGTACATCTGGACCCGGAGGGTCGACTGGTGGTCCTAGACGTTGACGGTAGTGAAGGTGGAGCGTTCAGGCTGGTGGCCGCATATGCCCCATCCGGGACACCGCGGCCAGACTTCTTCAAACGTCTAGAGACTTTTCTGGGAACGTCCCGCTCCTTGCTTTTAGTGGGGGACTGGAATGGAATCCTAGATGCACGTTGGGACTATGTGGGAGCATGTCCCGATAAAGGGGGGTGTAACAGCCTCAAACAGTTAATCGACCGATTTGACCTGGCCGATAGATATCGACTAGATTTTCCGACTGCGCCACTGTGGACGTGGAGTAATCGTAGCGGAACATCTAGATCGTACCTAGATAGGGTTCTAGTTAGAAATAAGGATAGGGACATGTTAAGCTGTCCACAAATGTTCATGGTTGCCTATTCAGATCACAAACTAGTGACCTGCATGGCCAACCTTGATAGAACCCATAGACAAGGACCAGGCTACTGGAAGCTGAACTTGTCGTTACCGACAAGCAAAGCCTACAGTAGACGGATTAGCACTTTAGTTAAACAGCACTTGACAGGGGCCATTGTCAACAACAGATGGTGGTACTCTCTCAAGAGGGCAGTTAGATTAGACTCGATAGTTTTTAGTAAAGAATTAGCGTTAGATAGAAATAGAACCGAGAAGGAACTGGTAGATAAAGTAGAAGAGGCAATTAGAAGTGGCAACGTAGCCAGCGTGCTAGCAACGAGAACGGCCTTGGACCAGTTCTTCGACGCAAAGCACGAGGGCTGCGTTGTCAGAAGCAAAATACGTGCTCTGGGAAACGAGGGAGCCAAAGCTGTTAGCTGGGCCCGAGTGACGGAGGCAAAAAGTGGCAACAAGTCCACGATTCGGTCTTTGAAGGACCAAAACGGACGCGTGATACGTGAGCCGAAGCAGATGTGTGCGGCTTTTCAGCGGCACTTTGCTCGGCTGTTCGGGGGGAGCGGCGCGCCGGGAGAGGCTATGGATTTCGGTCCATACCTCGACGGCCTACCGCGACTCTCGGACAGCGAGGCGAAGTTCTGCGAAAAGCCGATTTCAGCCACTGAGATAGGGGACGCGCTGAGCCAATGCGGCAAACGCAAATCTCCAGGTCTCGACGGTCTACCCTACGAATTTTACGTAGCAATGCCGGACTTATTCTCCGGTCTCCTGGAAGCGGTCTACTGCAACTGGCAACAGAACGGGAGAATTCCCAGTTCTGTAACCGGGGGCGTGGTCACACTAATCAGGAAGGACGAGAATAAGGGGGATGACATAGGCAACTTCCGGCCCATAACTCTGCTAAACACAGAGTTACAGATTTTGGCCAAGGTGTTGGCAAAGAGGCTGGCGCTTGTCGTCGAGAACCTGGTGGGAGAAGCGCAGACATGCGCGATCCCGACCAGGTCCATACACGACAACCTCCACCTCATGCGATACATCATAGAGAGGGTAGGGTGTAAACCCGGCTTCGGTGGGGCCCTGATCAACTTGGATCAGTCTAAGGCTTTCGATAGGGTTGACCATCGTTACCTGGATGCGGTGCTCGAGGCGGCAGGCTTCGGACCCGTGTTCAGGGGCTGGATTGCTGCAATGCACAACAGCAACATCTGCTCAAGGGTCAAGGTGAACGGTTACCTCTCGGAGCCGTTCCATATTACGCGATCCATTCGACAGGGATGCCCTCTCTCCTCCCTTCTGTACGTACTGACTCTCGAGCCACTACTGCGGAAGCTGGAGCTATTGCAGGGCATCCCTCTGGAACCGGGACTGCGGAAAGCGGCGTCGGCCTACGCCGACGACGTGACAGTAATGGTGTCGAGCGCCTCGCAAATCGAGAAAGTCGGCACCTTACTAAAGGAATACGAAAGTCTCACAGGAGCGAAGCTGAACCGGGACAAGTCCATCGGTTTGCAACTCGGATCGTGGAGAGGCAGACCGATGCCTTCCGATGGCGTCGTCGGACGCTGGACGGAAGGACCGGTAAAGCTGCTCGGGGTCTGGTTTGGTCCGGACCTCCAGGTGGAGAAGAACTGGAACGAAGTGACGGCCAAGGTGTTTGCACTCACCCAGAAGTGGGCCGAGTGCAAACTATCCTTGAAAGGTCGAGCGGAGGTGGCGAACACTTTTATAGCGTCCGCCATCTACTACCGCTTGACCGTCGTGCCTTGTCCAGCCAAAACGCTCGCCAAAATGGAGCGCGCCCTCTTCCGATTCCTTTGGAAGAGGCGGGCTCCTTTGGTAAGAAGATCCATCTGCTGCCAACACCCTTCTAACGGAGGGCTGGGGATGCCGTGGTTGACGATGCGCAAACACGCGCTCAGGCTGCGGCATCTCTACGTATTCCTCACCGGACAACCGGTGTGGGCCCCGTTCGTGAGGCGAGCCTTCCCACGACTCGTCTCACTGACCGAGCTGCAGTTCTGGGTCAAGCAGAGACCGAGGAAAATGGGCGACTGGCACATCGAATGTGCTCAGGCGCTCACAGCCCTCTGGCAGGCGGACCCGGCGATCAGTGGAGACTCCACTTCGTCATTCTATAGAGGGTTGGTCCGCAGCAAGTGCGACGACGCGCTCGGTGAAACTCTAGGCGTGGAGGAAGATGAACTGGCCAGTCTGTTCGGTAGGACCTTCCGCCCGGGACCGATGGACAACTTCCAAAAGTCCCTGGCCTGGCAGTGCTACCGAGGAGCTCTACCAGTTCGAGACAAGCTCTACAGACATGGGCGCCCGGGCAGGGACCCTGCAAAAAAGATCTGTCCGAGGTGCGTGCGAGACGAAGAAACCGTCGCGCACGCATTCATACACTGCCCGGGCGTCACTGACCTGTGGGGCTATGTAGAACGACTATTGTCGCGGGTGGGACCAATCCAGTTGACCACCGAGTCCATTGTCATGATCAAACCGCCACCCTCCTTCAAAAACGAAGGAGAGGCGGTTTTCCTTTGTGTGATAGCTATGGCGAAAGAGGTTGTATGGTGGACAAGGTTGAAAGGGCTGAGGTCAGACACCTTTCTCTCCGGCCAACAACTGATTCTTTTTTTCAAATACCACTTTGGAAGAAGAATCAGGATGGAGAGAGAGGTGCTGTACCCCAGCAAGTTTTATGAAAGGTGGGTGAAAGTGGCGAGAATGGCCCGAGTGAATGGGCCTTCTCTCTATATCAGCCTGTAGGTTGAGGAAAAGGAGGAGGAGAGGAAAGGAGTACAAGCTCTTCGTACTCCTGGAGATGAGGGTTGCACATTTTTTTCGGGGGTCTGTGTTACCCATATAAACTGTCTCCCTCTATTGGCGAAAATCGACTAACTTTTAAATTCCATCTGTGATAACATTTTACACGTTTTTATTGTATGTAAACTTCCCCCTTTGTATTTGTCCCCTTCTTTTGTGCCCCTGTGGCTAATAAAGAAATATATCTTTACCCGGTGTCTTATTTTGTCAGCTGAATAACGTAACTTCTGTTAAGACACCACTACATGAATTAATTTGCTGGCCAACAAATCACAGGATAACAATACATACATAGGATTACCGCGATAGGAAATTAGATACATTCCAAAGAAAAGTCCGCGATGTATTGGGACCGTGAATAGTGAAGCACAATATAACGGGGGATTACGGTATATAAATATATTGTAATAGAGTTTAAAAGGGGGACAAAGGTTATGAGAAAACAGTAAAAACCGACAGAATGAATAATATGAAAAATTGTGACATTTAGTGGATTTAAATTTTGTCAAATATTATCGGTTTCGATTTATATATCGATCTTATTTAATATTTAAAAGGTTCTGTGAGTAGTTCCTTGGGCCATACACTCCTACTGAAGTATTATAGCTTTATTACAAGAAAACGTTCTTAGTATTACAGGAAAAAGTTCAAAGCCATCTGCTCTTTATTCTTTATCTTTTCCATAATTCATAAAATACATAATATAAAATCATAACAAGTTAAAGTCAGACCTAACTAGAACATTCTCGTTTAATTTCCTATATTCACCTAACAACAGAAATCCCTTCTGATTTTCTTTCGTTACAATATAACAAATAACTATCGTTGATACTTTCTATTGAACAAGAATCGCTGAAGTTATGTAGGACTGAATACAGGAAGTTTGTACTGTTCATAGCTATTACAATGTGTTAAGGCAGCAATTCTGTCCAAGAGAGTAAATATTGGCATAGATTCCAATGGTAAAAAACATTTCTATCGTACAAACCATGAGATAGAGAGAGACATAATGGTGTCGTTACAGCATTTCTCATTGTTTACATGTAAAATGGTAGCCTGGCTCCTTGCCAACATCCTCGACAGTCCTATGTTATTCAGATTAATCACTCGTATTCTCACTCTTGATTTTACTACTTAATATATTACCATACAATGCAATGTAAATAAATCAACTCACTTTACTTCTCTTTCAAACGAATCGTATATTATTCTATTTTCTAATTTTGGCTTTATTGTTGAGATCAAAATCGGTGCGCACTTATGTTTCCTATTATTATTTAGCCCACAAATCATCTCTATTTGAGCAGAACTATGATTTTGCACAGCATTCCAACTGTGGCCAACGCGACTTTCTTTCTTCGTTCCGAATTCAAATCACGTTGACTTTGCATTTCCAATACTTGGATCATGTTTTCCTCTCTCTCTCTCTATATCGTTAGAAAATGCATACATTTTAAATATTTATGTATGTATATGTGGATTTGCAATGCATCTCTCTCTCTCTCTCTCTCTCTCTCTCTCTCTCTCTCTCTCTCTCTCTATATATATATATATATATATATATATATATATATATATATATATATATATATATATATATATCACTCTCTATCTCTCTCTCTCTCTCTATCTATTTATCTATCTCTTACTCTCTCTCTGAATGAATTTAAATGTCTAACAAAATGATGTGCACGAGAGAAATCTTTTTATGATTGAAATCAGTGTGTCAATATTAACACACTTAGGCGGAATTATCTCCTTAACTGTGTATTTTCCTTGTAATAGCCACGAACAACTCAAAGCTCTCAGTGTTCCATCATATATAATTTTAACAATTCTTACTTAATAGGAAGTATCAACAGTAGTTACTTGTTATTTGCTACATTGTATCGAAAGAAAACCAGAAAGGGTTTATTTATTTATTTTTGTTAGTAAATGGGCGAAATTAAACATAAATGTTCAATCAACTTCTGACATTATCTTGACATGATTACTGCTACGTATTTTACGAATTATGGAGAAGAAAATTCATCAAAAGACAGCGGTCGTTAACCTATTGGACGTCATGGACCACTAAGTTCATAATTTTAAATCCCACATACCACTAATATGAACTGATGGTCAATGGTCGAAACAATACTGAAGTGTAGATGTGTCGTATTGTCGATAGATGATACATATGTCTAAAATTTGTTCATGGATGTTAGTTCTTTACCAAGGAGAAACATTTTGGGGGGGGGGGGGGTATAAAATATATTTTAACCGAATATTATTTTTGTTTTATTATTAATAAAACATAAAAATTGCAAGTGATGTGATTCGGAGAATTAGCGGCTCTACCTCAAGTGACTCTATGATCTCTAGGCTACACACTCTATCGAGTAACATTACAAAGACCCTACCGAGGAATCCCATTTCGGTCGCTTATATTTGCGATCGTATTCTTTCGGTCATTAGCCAAGATTTATGACCATAGGTAAGGGTTGGCACGAATACCGAATTGAAGATGGCGAAACACGCTTTTACATCCACCTCCCTTTTTCTGATTAGCAAATTCTGAAGCTGGCGTATTACAAATCTAGAGATAAGTTGGAAATAAATAAGTGGCTTGTAAATTCTCATGGCTTTGAAATAATGATCTTGTAATTCAAATAACTAGATAACACGTTATATAACACAGAGAAATGATTTAGGGAAGTAGTTCCTGAGGCTCCTTGAGAGCATTTTATAACATATTAATCATTGGGTTCCAGCATGATATGTCTTTATTTATATATATATATATATATATATATATATATATATATATATATATATATATATATATATATATATACATATATATATACACACACGTATATATATACACACGCCTATGTGTATATATATATATATATATATATATATATATATATATATATATATATATATATATATATAAAGAAAAAGGGATGAAATCGAAAATGCAACTGAAGTCTTATTTTTTTTAAAAATATATATATTTATTTGGTTCCTTTACCGGTTTCGCAGTTCTTCTGCTTTTCAAAAGGTGAGTTGAGATGGAGGGTCTGTGGTTTTTCTCACATCTGGTTGGTCTCTAAATGTTACTTGTTTTATATGGAAAAAGTGGCTCGAAAACCAGGTTTTTCGAGAAGTAATTTGATTGGTTTGTCAATAATTATAATAAATTTCGCGCCAGTTCGCGTTACAATAGTTCTTCAAATAAGAGAGGGGGGGTTGTCACAGGTTGTTTTTTCATATATGAGTGTTTGAATTTCTTTTTACTTGAAAAAATGAGGCTCACGAAGGCTTTTTTTTGGTTGGTTATAAATGAAATTTGGCTGTCACGTGAACAAGTTTTCATTACATTTTTGCGCCCTTATTTGGAAAACTATTCTGTAGTCTTTATAGTGAATGTTATGACAATGGAGAGATAGTGGTCAAGGGAAAAGGGATTGGGAGAAATGTTCTGGTTCAGTGAATATGGCCAGCTGTCAGAGTTCAGGTGTCAGAGTTCAGATTTTCTATTGAGACTGAAGATATGTGTTTATTTGTGTGCGTGTGTGTGTGTATATGTGTGTGTGTGTGTGTGTGTATGTGTGTATTGGAAGATGATTCTATTAGTAGAGATGGGGGAGGGAGTTGTGTGTTATGTGTGTGTGTGCGAGTATGTTAGATAGAGAGAATATATATTTTGTGTGTGTGTATATATATATGTGTGTAGGAAAGTGGTTCTATTAGTAGAAATGGGGAGGTTGTTGTAGGTGTGGGGGTTGTTATGTGTATGTATGGGTGTTATGTGTGTGAGAGTATGGTTAGCATGTTAAGATGAAGAGAATATATATATATATATATATATATATTGTGTGTGTGTGTATGTGTGTGTGTAGGAAAATGATTCCTTTAGTAGGAATATTTTTGAATGAACATATTTTCCTGACTTTTTCGTGTTTGCTATTGTATTGCCAGTGCAAACGTATGTTTAAGGTTTATTTAGTTCGGATTTTTATTTTCTAAAGTAGAAGGTGTTATGTGTGTGTGTGTATGTCATATTGTGGTGTTGACATAATGTATATTAAACCTTATTTAATGTTGGTCTATATTTTTGAATAAACATATTTTCCTTATTTATTCGCATTTGTTCTGTTGTATTGTTAACGCAAAGGTAAAATGGGAAGACTTGGAATTTGGGTGTCTTATTACTTGCGCAAATGTCTAGATATGCACTTAGTGGTATCTGTCTCGTGGTTGGATCTCGTAATTGTTGGCGATGAACTGTCATTCTGTTTCTGAGTGTGAGTTTAGTTTGTCCTATATAATCTTCATTGCATCCTTTACATTTAATGGCATAAATTAGATTTTTTGATGAGCAAGTGAAGTGATTTTTTACAGTAAAATTTTGTCCTGATTTAAATGTATACGTGTTGCCTTCAATGAGGTGAGTGCAGGTTCCACAATTAGAGCGACCACATTTTTTGATACTTGGTTGTGGGTTTGTGGTAGGTAATTTGGCATTGGTGAGTAATGTTTTCAGTGATTTTGGTTGTCTTTTGCTTTTGATTATTTTGTGTGTTTCAAGGGCTTTTTTCATTCTTGGGTTTTGTTTTAGTAGTGGGATGTTATTGTGAATAGTGTTGTAAGCTTCCGCATTTCTTGGGTTGTGTGTTGAGATATATGATAGAATATTGGACGTACCTTGAATTTGTTTCTGTTTCCGTAATTCATCAATGCCTATTGAACCAGACCATTTCTCCCAATCCCTTTTCCCTTGACCACTATCTCTCCATTGTCATAACATTCACTATAAAGACTACAGAATAGTTTTCCAAATAAGGGCGCAAAAATGTAGTTGAAGATAGTTGAACGTTCGAAAGTATATACTTTCCTTGTACGTCTGTATACATATATGTATGTACGTATACATACATACTTACATTTAAGTAAGTGCCATACTAAGAGTGAGAAATGAAATTTCGTTTTCATTTTTTTCAACTTATCGTTTTCGGTATGCCTGACCGATTTAACTCACTCAATATGCAAATTAGGCTGCTCAGCCGTTAATTTTCATAAGGAAAGTATATACTTTCGAACGTTCAACTATCTGGCAGATGGGTAAACGGTGCTGATGATAGCTAACAAGCTTGAAACTAGTACATCGTTCCTGTGTCAGTGTTGAACAAAAAGGTGACGTGGTTGCCTTAACACCGTATGGCATAAATTCAGGCTGTTCGCTTTGTTGACAAACAAACGAACAAAGCGGCCGGCGTTATAATAAACGTCGGCTAAACTGATGCGTGCATATATGTATGTGTACCTGTATGCATATGTGTATATATGTATATATATATATATATATATATATATATATATATATATGTGTATATATATATATATATATATGCATGCTACTGTACGTCTGTATACATATATGTATGTACGTATACATACATACTTACATTTATATATATATATATATATATATATATATATAATATAATAAAATGACAGGAGGCTGGATTTGTGTAAATCCTTGAAAGGTTTATTATACTATGATCATTTCAATGACCGGGTTCCGTATGAATCCGGTGATATCATCAGGTATTCGAAATATAATAAGTGAATGTAATAGATAAAATCCATGGGGCTGAAAATCAAGGACCCGGGGGCGACTGCCATCCAGCATCTTCTACCTTTGCCGGTCGCCCTCGAGTGACGTGGCTGAAGCTTACAGTGTGCTACTACCGGTCAAATAAAGGAAAACAGAAAGGGATGGGAACATAAGTTAGCGTTAATATCATGCCACAAGAAAAAAGAAAGAAAGAAAGAAGAGAGAAGAAAGGGGAAGAAAGAAGAAGAGAAGCCAGGGTTAATGTCAGCTATAAGAAGAAAGACAGAAAGAAAGAGGAGGAAGGGTCGGTATTACAGTCAGGCCAGGATTGTCGCGAAGAATTTTTTTATTCTAAGGGACCCGTATCTTAACAACTACTACCGGTCAAATATAGGCAAACAAAAAGGGGAAGGAAGATAAGTCAGCGGGAGGAAGACAGAAAGAAGGGAGAAGAGAAGGAAGAAAAGGAAGAAGTAGAAAAGTCAGGGTTGATGGCTACAAGAAGAAAGATAGAATGAAAGAGGAAGAAAGGTCGATATTAATGTCAGACTACAGTGAGGCCAGGAGTGGCGCGAAAACAAATTTTCACAGCGACCCGTATCTTAGCAGATAGTGGGGTCAGTGTGTTATAATGTGTGAGCAGAAGAATGGAACGTTATGTTTTTGTTTCGACTTATGGATGAAGTTAAAAATTAATATTTAATATTAAAGAAATTAGAAAATTTAAAGTTAAACAGTTTAACATTTTTAAGGTTGCAAGGTTTAGGCAAAGAAAGAGACTTTTATGAAGACACTTAAATTTTATTATAGAGTAAAGATTATGTCTTTGTTTAGCCGTCAAACAGCATGCGGCGACTACAAGCTTGGGCAGCCCAGCCCATCACTCCGAGTGATATCGCCTAGCGAAAGATATGGAAGTCGATTTTTCCGAGCATCCTTTACCCAGTTGCTTAAGTAGAGGGAGGCGTGATATATCTAATAGTTCTGATTTGATCTGTAATTTAAAGGTACTATGTGGCGGTTAAAAAACCGGCTGCGGTTATATATATATATATATATATATATATATATATATATATATATATATAAACGTTTGAATATGTATAATAAAGCCAAAACAATGCAGGTATGGACATAGAATAAAGAATGCAAATGCAAAAGATATTGTTGACAATTAGTCTTTTACCTTAGATTTATTTAAATGTCCTTAATTTTCAAGATAATATCTCTTCTTCAGAGGGAAATAAATGTCTCAAACCAGCGTTCTAAATATCTTGCCAAGTCATGTTGACAGGAAATTTCCTGTCAGCATGACTTGGCAAGCTATTTAGAACGCTGGTTTGAGACATTTATTTCCCTCTGAAGAAGAGATATTATCTTGAAAATTAAGGACATTTAAATAAATCTAAGGTAAAAGACTAATTGTCAACAATATCTTTTGCATTTGCATTCTTTATTCTATGTCCATACCTGCATTGTTTTGGCTTTATTATACATATTCAAATGTTTATACCTCATTACACAATGCTTCAAGTGAACTATAACCTCCTCCATATATATATATATATATATATATATATATATATATAGAAGGATTTAAATGGATACAGTTTAGTTAAAAGGAATTTATTGACACGTGTTTCAATAACAGTTACATAACCTGAAAACAGCTGCTATCTACAATGTATTAGTTATGCAGACATTCAATATTTCAATGTTATTATCAACTGTCATTTCATCAGAATAATTTTACTGAGGACCTGTTTTGTTTTTATAGAGAATATTAGGAGGGAGGGGTGAAGTTGTTAGAAGAATAGTTGAGGGAGTGGTTTTTTGATAGCAGTGAGAATTTTTGGTGGCAGTGAGTAATTAGATTCCCATCTGTTGTTTTGACATTTTTATAGAATATATTATTGGTTATTTTTCTAAATCTATAGAAGGATTAGAGATAGTATAGATATGCATGGTTGGTTTTGTGTTTGCACTTAATTAACATTCAGACTTAAATTTTTCTTTCAAGTGTACGTATCCTTTAGCCCACGCATTCACACACAAACATATATGCACACCTCTACAAAATACATATACTCACATACACATACTTACATGCTCATACTTACATACATATACACATGCACATATATATATATACATATATATACATATATACATGTACATACATACGCATTCATGTGTATACATTTTCATACTCAACTTATCTTTATATACACACGTATAGACACACACATATATACATACATACTCCAGTCTATGTGTATATATATATATATAAACACTTTAATACATGAATACACTTACATCTAACTATACACATCAAACATATATATATATTTACTTATTTATATACATTTTCACATATATATACATACATATGGTCGCTTTTAGACACACTCATTATAGCATATTCGCACCTATTCTCATCAGCATATCTTTCCATTATTAGTGTGGTAATTTAAGGTTATTAATATACATATATATGTTGAGAAGAGATTGTTTTTATATTTTTCTAACTAGATTGAGGTTTATATAGTTGGGGGGATGTCCCTCTTTTATGTAATATTCAGGTTGTAGTGGGAAAAAAGGGTTTTAGTTCGGTGACGGCAGAATAATGTTCGTTCAATTCTGTTATTAAGCAATCTCTATGTGTGCTAATATATATATATATATATATATATATATATATATATATATATATATATGCGGTTATATATATATATATATATATATATATATATATATATTAGCACACATAGAGAGGCATACACTTATATATAATTTATATATGTGCGTGTGTGGGGGTTGGGTCTGTGTATATTGAGCAGACTTGACTCCAAGCAAAATGTATAATTAATCATTAATCTTGTTTTCATTTCATAAAGTGAGAATAAATAATAAAATCTTTACATATTTGATTTTGATTTTCATCTTTTAATTTAGAAATCTTATTTCCAGGAATCATTATAATTTAAAGATTTCAAAATAATTCAAAATATATATGTTGCATGATTTTCTTTTATGGTCATATATAATTATGAATATTACTACATACGCTATATTTCATTTAATATATATTATTATATATTATTTTATCTGGTATCACATCATTTAGAGATTATCAGTTGAAAGATGAAAAACGTAAAATCTTATTTAAAAATATAATGTTGAATGGGAACGTCATCTTGATTATGATAACTGCAGAGATATATTGATTTGACTGTCGATGCCCTTAGGTATATATGACAGAGAAATGTAGAATAATACATGAAAACATTTAGAAGATCACCGAGACATCTAGATATCTGCGCATTAAAACAGAGAGAGAGAAAGAGAGAGAGAGAGAGAGAGAGAGAGAGAGAGAGAGAGAGAGAGAAAGATGAGGGGTACATATCAAGAATATAGATGAGTAAATGAAAGCAGATTAGAATATATATATATAGACATTTAATTATAGATGTCTATATATATGCGTGGACATTGAAATATTATGAGAACATGGAAACATCTAAAATGTACGAAATGCAGCAAATGACGCGGTACTATTGAAATATATTGAAACATATAGAAATTTATCTTAACTTACAGTCAGGCGAAAGCAAGCGGGGGGCATTGTGGTATGGTCGTAATTAATTGTTTCTACTTTTGGCACAAGGCCAGCAAATATCCAGTACATTACTGGTACTTTATTTTATCGACCTCGTAAGGATGAAAGGCAAAGTTAACCTCGGCGGGATTTGAACTCAGATCGTAAAGGGACGTAACTATGCTGGAAAGCATGTCTGTCCCTCTACCGATACTGCCAATTCCCTGCCCTTATGGTATGGTAGTAATTAATATTAAGAATAGTTACGTCCCTTTACGATCTGAGTTCAAATCCCGCCGAGGTTGACTTTGCCTTTCATCCTTACGGGGTCGATAAAATAAAGTACCAGTAATACACTGGGTAATTGCTGGCCTTGTGCCTAAAGTAGAAACAAGTAATTAATATTAAGAATATAAATGAGTAAATGAATGCACACTAGAATATATAGAGAGAGACAGGTGAAAGCATGCGAGGGGGATTGTGTTATGGTAATAATTCTTAGATTTGTGTTCGCAGTTCACATCGTTTCGAATTCCATTTCACAGGGAATCATTATGGACAAGTGTCTTCTTTCATAGCTGTAGAAGGACTTCGTGAATGAAATTTAGTAGACGTAATCTTAGCGAAACCTCGTTGGCAAGCTACCCTCTGAACGAGTGTATAAATGGAATTATATCGCCGAGGTTAACTTTGCCTTTCATCCTTACGGGGTCGATAAAATAAAGTACCAGTAATGTACTGGTTAATTGCTGGCCTTGTGTCTAAAAATAGAAACAATTATATCATATGTATGTGTGTGAATACACACACACACACACACACACACATATATATATATATATATATATATACATATATGCGTGTATGCGTGTGCGTGTGCGTGCGTGTGTGTATGTAATCTATTGTTTTACGATCGTGTCAGTGGACAAACATGTATCGATGTCTATCCTCATAAACAATGGATTTGGAATTTTACGAAATAGATACAAATAGTACAGATTGAAAGCTTCATCTACTTATTTATTGTATCTGAGGAGAGACAGCCCAATGGCTGTGCTAATGGTATGGAATTTTATAACAGCTATAATAATATTATGCACAACGATGAATTTTCTTTTCCCTCTGAAATGATCGTAAAACAATGAATTAATTAACTACTACACCTTGTCTTAATTTTTTCATTGTACAACATTATATACTTGACTTAGTAATTTTTAATACTCAAAGACATAATACAACTATCCTACAAAGATCAAATTTCTCTTTGCTTCGAATGGATATTCACATCAACACTATATTGTGTTCTAAGATGATTATATATCCTACCTTGATTAGGCAGAACATTAATGAGTATATATATATATATATATATATATATATATATATATATATATATATATATATATATATATATATATATATATATATATATATATATATATACATACATATGTATGTATGTGTGTGTGTGTATACAAGGACCTTCAGATTTCGACAATGATTAATTTAAATAACGCCATATTTTGATATTTTGGAGTATGAACTCTTATTCATAGAGAATAAATTATTAAAACAAGTATAAAATATAAATAAAGAATTATATCAATGAATGGCATAGAGGAGTTTTTGTTTTGTTGTTTGATGCTAATTTTTTTCAGTTATTTCTATGGATACTATTTTATTTTTATACGGTATTTATAAAGCTTTATGTATTTTGACTGACTACTTAGAACACTTCAAATTCTAGTAATTACAAGATATATTACAAGATATTTTGTCTCAGAATTCTGATTTTTTAAAAGATGAAATGTAGACCACGTAGCTCATTATACACGTAAATACATACACAAATGAACACAAACAGACAAACAGACACATTTTAACACACAAATACATGCAAACACACATACACAAATACACACAACCCAACACAAATACGCACATACCGAGATATCTTTCAATAAATGTAAATGGAAAGTGGAAGTGACAGAAAATGAAAAAGGATAAAGTATATCGTTAGAAAATGCATACATTTTAAATATTTATGTATGTATATGTGGATTTGCAATGCATCTCTCTCTCTCTCTCTCTCTCTCTCTCTCTCTCTCTCTCTCTCTCTCTCTCTCTCTCTCTCTCTCTCTCTTTCTCTCTCTCTCTCCCTCTCTCTCTCTCTCTCTCTCTCTCTTTCTTTCTTTCTTTCTCTTTCTCTCTCTCTCTTTTTTTCTTTCTTTCTTTCTCTTTCTCTCTCTCGCTCCTTCCCCCTATTCATATATAAACACACATACACACACACACACACACATACACACACACACACACACACACACACACACACACACACACACACACACATATATATGTATGTATGTGTGTGTGTGTGTGTGTGTGTGTGTATGTAAAAGGTAAACAGAAATAACAACACAATCGGTACAGTATATGGAAGGAATATATTAGGTTAACGCTTGAAATAGCAGGAAGATAGTCTTAACGTTTCGGAGGCTAGTCCTTCATTAGAAGAAAGAATGAGAAATAAGATAGATTGAAGGGATGGGCGGGTTGCAATTGGAAAAAATGTCTTTAGATAGAAATAACAGGTCCATTCATGTTGACATCTCTTGGAAAACTCATATATATATATATATATATATATACTTATATCTGACCTGGCCGTTAAACGTTTTGGCATCGTGTGGAGCAGAGATTTAAAGTAAACTCATTACTCGTGACAGATATAAAGGTATTTTGTAGTGTGGGACATCGATAGTTAGTAATCGATAATATATTACATAGATCGATGGTTTTGCTTCGTTCGTTGATCTATGAAGCAGCGCTGTATGGAAAAAATAATTTTTATCATCTTAAGTATGTATATTTTCCTGCGTAATATTTGCTCTATGAAATGTGTTTCTCAAATGATGTATGCTTGTTTCAATCTACATATATCTTTTAAATTTAAACAAGTGATGCTCTGAACTAAGGTTCATTGACCTTATTTATTAAGAAACACGATCATCATACATATCAAATATGTATTGATACCTTAACTATTATATATATATATATATATATATATATATATATATATATATATATATATATATATATATATATATATATATATATATATATATATATATATATATATATATATATATATATTTATTCAGGTTTGAGGTTCACCACTGTATAGAGCTGAACTATATTGTAATTCTTGATTTCTCCATCTTACTCCAACACCACTCTTGTTGGTTTATTTACATATTTATACCTATATATTGATATGTTTATATATTTATACCTTTGCTGTACCAATGTGCTCTTCCACGTATTCCACTTCTATGTATCCATGTATTTCTACTCCTCACATTGGGACCTGTACCCATTAGCACACGACACTAGAATGTCTCCTCCTGAGAACAAAAATTAAACATTACACGACTATATCCCGTACTCTACATCCCACTAGGATAAATTACAGATCTACATAATACAATTAACGTTTCTTCATAAAAGACTCTATTTAATTAAACCCCGCAACCCAAAACCTCATAGAAGTTATTTGAATGTATAATCTTCAATTTTCTGTTTGTTCAATCCTCAATCTTCTTACTCCTTAGTTTTATAATGTTATTCTGAATTCTTTCAACTTCATCCGATAGAGTTAAGCAAAATTTTAAAGTTCCAACTTTCTGTCGGACTGTTGGGTGGGTTTTAATGGCGGCGCGACCAGCTCCCTGGCGCACGAGCTTACCTGGAGTGCTTGGGAAATTAAATTTCCCCTTCTTTCGGTAAATGAAAATACTCGGCGTGGCTTAATTCGCCATGGGGCCCGGGGCGCGGCCGGTGTTTTAACCGCGACATAGTACCTTTAATTCACAGAACAAATCGGAACTATTAGATATATCAACCTGAAAATGTTAAACTGTTGAACTTAAAATTTTCTAACCTCTTTAATATTGAATATTGATTATTAATTTTTTAACTTCATCCTATAAGTCTAAACATTGTAACACACTGACTCCCAATATATTCACCTCTGCTAAGATGCGGGTCCCTGTGAAAATTTTCTCGCTCCACTCCTGGCCCGACTGTGGTGTGACATTAATATCGACCTTCCTTCCTCTCTCTTTCTATCTTCCTTCTTGTAGCCATCAACCATTACTCTTCTACTTCTCTAAGCAAAATTTTAGAGTTCCAACTTTCTGTCGGACTGTTGGGTGGGTTTTGATGGCGGCGCGACCAGCTCCCTGGCGAACGAGCTTACCTGGAGTACTTGGAAAAATAAATTTCCCCTTCTTTCGGTAAATGAAAATACTCGGCGTAGCTTAATTCGCCATGGGGCCCGGGGCGCGGCCGGTGTTTTAACCGCCACATAGTACCTTTAAATTACAGAACAAATCGGAACTATTATATAATAAAATGTTAAACTGTTGAACTTTAAATTTTCTAACCTCTTTAATATTGAATATTGATTATTAATTTTTTTAACTTCATCCTAGAAGTCTAAACACTGTAACACACTGACTCCCAATATATTCACCTCTGCTAAGATACGGGTCCCTGTGAAAATCTTCTCGCGCCACTCCTGGCCTGACTGTGGTCTGACATTAATATCGACCTTTCTTCCTCTTTCTTTCTATCTTCCTTCTTGTAGCCATCAACCCTTACTTTTCTACTTCTCTCTTCTCTTCCTTCTCTTCTCCCCTCTTCCTGTCTTCCTCCCGCAGACTTATCTTCCTTCCCCCCCTTGCTTGCCTATATCTGACCGGTAGTAGTTGCCTTTCCTCTTTTAGCTGACATTAACCCTGGCTTCTCTTCTTCTTTCTTCCCCCTTCGTCTCTCTCCTTCCTTTCTTTCTTTCTTTTACCGTCTGTCATGAGATTGACGCTAACTTATGTTTCCATCCCTTTCTGTTTTCGTTTATCTGACCGGTAGTAGCATACTATAAACTTTAGCCACGTCACTCCAGGGCGACCGGCTGAGGTTGAAGGAACAGAATAGCGGTCGCCCTCGGGTCCTCGATTTTCAGCCCCATGGATTTTATCTATTACATTCACGTATTATATTTCGAATACCTGATGATATCACCGGATTCATACGGAACCCGGTCATTGAAATGATCATAGTATAATAAACCTTTCAAGGATTTACACAAATCCAGCCGACAGGATGGAGAAGAAACTGCACCGGAGGACGACGAGGGTGATACCATTGCTTTTAGAATATCAAGCGATATCGCAGCGCGTCTGGATCGTTGTATCGCTGAAATGGGTATTTTTACGGTACAGATGTTTACGATATCTAGGACAACAAAATCTCAATGATCTTCATGAAATTAAATGATTCAATGATTGAGCAATGGATGACGAAAATCAAAAGAGCGTCTATTTATAACACGAAAGTTTCTTTACAACCATACCATCTAGCATCTGGCTAGTGTGGAAAAACACTAAGAAGAATTTCAATAAGATGCCGGCATCAATCCATCCATACTTACATACATACAAACTTGAGTGTAGATATATATGTATGTGCTAGACACACACACACACACACACACACACACACACACACACACACACACACACACACACACACACACACACACACACACACACACACACACACACACACACACACACACACACACACACACACACACACACACACACACACATTTCAGACAACAACACGACGGTAACATAGACAACATAGAAATGACCCAGCAGATAGACCAGTGAAATAGAACTTAGAAGGCCAAGACTAAACAGAAAGAATGAATGGAATAACAACAACACCCAAACAAATAACACTGACCTAAGAGAAGTATAAATAAATAAATAAATAGATAAATAAATAAATAAATACATACACAAGCACAATAACAACAAACACATATAAACCCACACTAGTAAAGATGGAATACATTAACCAATACACAGTCACCCAATCACGAACACACATCAAACAAAACACTATACACACACGCAAACGCATGCGCAAAGAAGACAAAATAAAATAAACAAACAAACAAATAAATAAATAAATATATAAACAGACTAAATAAAGATGGCGTAGACATACAATGTAACGGGAGGAAACAATAGCACCACTGACGATGTTGCAGATGTGCAACGAAAGAACTTTGATAAACTATATATATGTGTTTGTGTCTATATTGTATCTGTATTATTTTTGACCGTTGGTCAGTCAATGGCAACATTGAGGACCGAATAAATTAGATTACCGATATAAAAGACACAGAAGCGAAAAGCAAAAACCAACCAAACAATGAGTGTGTTCTGTTATTAATTCTGGCAATATTACATACCCTTAAAAAGTGTAACCATTCTGGTTGGAATCTCCAGAATGGTTGCATTTTTTAAGTGTATGTCAATATTTATTTATAAAACTCACCTATATTATATTTTATCTGATGAAAGCGTACCACAGTTTGTTTTGGTGGCCCTTGAAATATGTATAATGAAATAAATATGGTTTTATAAATATAGTTTCCATTTGTTAATATATTGTATATTTACTCCAATAATTTGTTGAGTGCTTTATATCAGTTATAAAAATATTTAGCTTGTTGTATCCCAACAAATTAAATATAACCTCTACATATATATATATATATATATATACATAAATACATACTATATATACATACTGTATATATATATATATATATATATGTGTATAGATATATACATATATTATAAATATATATATATATACATATATATATATGTATATATATATATTTAGAGAGAGCGAAAGTGAGAGTGCGTGTGTGTGATGAGAGATACATACAAACATATATATATATATGTGTGTGTGTGTATACACGCATACGATTTCTCTAATCGAGATTAGACTACATATTTATTTGCTTGTTATGACCTCCAGACAACTGTACAAATCAATAGCAACAAAATAAAATCGATAGCTAAATAAAATTAATTACTTAGAGATTTTCATCTTGAAGCTTTATAATCTCTATTTATATTTCTAGTTATTTATTTATATGACGAATATATCGCTTCCGTTCTCTCTCTCTCTCTCTCTCTCTCTCTCTCTCTCTCTCTCTCTCTCTCTCTCTCTCTCTCTCTCTCTCTCTCTCTCTCTCTTTCTCTCCCTCACTATCTATCTATCTATTTATCTATCTGTCTCTCACAGGTTCACTTTCTCTCTTTCACTCTCTCTACCCCACTCTCCCTCTTTCTCTTGTCGTCTATCTCTCACTCTTTCTCGTTAAATAAACACATGCACATATTTATATGTGTATGTGTGTGCGTGTGTGTATGTGTGTGTGCGCGCGCGTATATAAACTGTTGCAGTATAAAGAAACATTAAGAAAATTTGAAATGTGAAATGTAAGTATTCTAATGCCCGTGACCGAAATGCTATTCAATCACTATAAATACTAATTGAGAAAATCGCGTAACGTACCTCTGGAGACGGAAGAAATGAATTCGAACTCGGCAACCCGGAGATGTGGATTTTGATTCGACGCAGGAGCATCTGTTCAGTTTTTTCCATTTCGGAGAGTATTTACCAAGATTTGTGACTATTTATATAGTGATCGATTATTATTGCCATCGATTATTATTGCCTTAGGGTAAACCTATTTTAAATTCCGTATATATATATATATATATATATATATCACAAAAAGAAAGAGAATCATTGTTGCGACGAATGGAATTTATTGGACATATTACAATCGTTTCTCTGGCGACCAGCTCGAGGCATGGTCGATTTGATGATAGAATTTGACTCTGAAGATCGTAAGGTCCTCAGATACGTCTTGATTCTACGTATCTGAGGACCTTGCGATCTTCAGAGCCAGGTTCTATCATCACATCGATCATGCCTCGAGCTGGTCGCCAGAGAAACAATTGTAATATGTCCAATAAATTCCATTCGTCGCAACAATGATTCTCTTTCTTTTTTGTGATATCATACTCTGCTCTGTGAGAGCATCGAGTGCCCAAACGGCCTACCGCATACAGACGCTTTAAGCATCCAACACCAATTATATATATATATATATATATATAGTGGCGGACTGGGTCGAAAAATATTGGAGGCCAGTAGATGACGGTCTCGGTGGCCTAGAAAAGCCATAAACGACACATCTTTTAACTTTGATTTTGAAAGTAGGTTTATAATTATCAATTTTCACTATCCAATTGTAGCTGTCTCGGTGGCCTAGATGGAGGAATCATAGACAGTGGTGGTCCTTGTCTGATGTTCGATCCTAGTAAGGTTTCCGTAAAACTTTTTCAGTCTTTTTCTATTGGTCGTAAAATAAAAACTGAAAAATTATATGTACCTCTTGACCAGGATTGAACCCAAAGACAGGATCTCCACCGTCTCTAGTACCTACCGCTAGACCAAATCCTATGAAAATTCATACTTATAAACCTACTATCAAAAGTTTCAAAAAAAAATGATGTGGCTTCGTTCATGTCTTTCTTAATGTTATTGCTCCTACTTAAGGTCGACTGCTAAATCATTTGGGTGTTCCATAAACTACATCCTCGTTTTATTTCTCATCTATTCAAACTTACAATTATTGGCTATACATATATATGGCAACTAATCTGGCAAGTAATATTTTTAGATCTAGTTCGTCACTGTATATATATATATATATATATATATATATATATATATATATATATAAATAAAGAATTAGTATATCTACTAACATATATATATACAGATGCATACCTATGCTAGCAAATATATAGGTTTTGTCTTAGTAACGTTGTGGTTCAATGCATGGGGATGCAGAACAATAATATGAGAGAGGTAAAATAAGAAAATTATAAAAATTAACTTACTTACTAAAATTTCACTCCAACTAATTAGTTTCTGAAAGGGAATAAACATAGTTTCCGAAGAAACGTACGGAGAAGCCTTTCGTCATCAGGGAAGTCTATTCTCAGCTAAGTTTCCAGGCAATACGTGGACACAGGGAACTTATACAAAAATAATTCAGTGGATGGAAAAAAGCAAAGCGTGGACTAAGTTCCAAGCCATTGAAAAAATCACTGCCTACTGCGTCGGTGGCAAATTCAAAAGAATCAATCACGTGACATCGAGGTCAATCAGTGAAGGGTGGTTTGTTAAGAAGACATCAGCCAGACCGTTACTATGAACTATAGTAGCAGTTTTGGCCAATTTTGGCTCGACAAAATAATTTGGAGATAATTATAAAGAATTAGTATATCTACTAACATATATATACAGATGCATTCCTATGCTAGCAAATATATAGGTTTTGTCTTAGTAACTTTAGTAAGTAAGTTAATTTTTATAATTTCCTTATTTTACGTCTCACATATTATTGTTCTGGATCCCCATGCATTGAACCACAAAGTTACTAAGACAAAACCTATATATTTGCTAGCATAGGTATGCATCTGTATATATATGTTTGTAGATATACTAATTCTTTATAATTATCTCCAAACTATTGTGTCGAGCCAAAATTGGCCAAAACTGCTACTATAGTTCATAGTAACGGTCCGGCTGCTGTCTTCTTAACAAACCACTCTTCACTGATTGACCTCGATGTCACGTGATTGATTCTTTTGAATTTGCCACCGACGCAGTAGGCAGTGATTTTTTCAATGGCTTGGAACTTAGTCCACGCTTTGCTTTTTTCCATCCACTGAATTATTTTTGTATAAGTTCCCTGTGTCCACGTATTGCCTGGAAACTTAGCTGAGAATAGACTTCCCTGATGACGAAAGGCTTCTCCGTACGTTTCTTCGGAAACTATGTTTATTCCCTTTCAGAAACTAATTAGTTGGAGTGAAATTTTAGTAAGTAAGTTAATATTTATAATTTTCTTATTTTACGTCTCTCATATTATTGTTCTGCATCCCCATGCATTGAACCACAAAGTTACTAAGACAGAACCTATATATTTGCTAGCATAGGTATGCATCTGTATATATATGTTAGTAGATATACTAATTCTTTATAATTATCTCCAAATTATTTGTTGAGCAAAACCTGCCGAAATTACTACTATGGTTCATGGTAGTGGCTAGGCCCTTATCTTATTAGCACTCCACTCCTCACTGATTAACCTCAGTGTCACGTGATTGATTCTTTTGAATTTGCCACCGACGCAGTAGGCAGTGATTTTTTCAATGGCTTGGAACTTAGTCCACGCTTTGCTTTTTTCCATCCACTGAATTATTTTTGTATAAGTTCCCTGTGTCCACGTATTGCCTGGAAACTTAGCTGAGAATAGACTTCCCTGATGACGAAAGGCTTCTCCGTACGTTTCTTCGGAAACTATGTTTATTCCTTTTCAGAAACTAATTAGTTGGAGTGAAATTTTAGTAAGTAAGTTAATTTTTATAATTTTCTTATTTTACGTCTCTCATATATATATATATATATATATATATATATATATATATATATATATATATATATATATATATATATATATATATATATATATATATATATATATATATATATATATATAAATATATATATATATGGCAACTTATCTGGCAACTAATATTTTTAGACCTAGCTCGTCACTGTATATATATATATATATATATATATATATATATAGTGACGAACTAGGTCTAAAAATATTGGTTGCCAGATGAAGGGGGCCCACCTACATATAGAATGCCATCATTTAACTTTTATAATGAATAAATAACATTTTCAAAAAATACATAAGGGCAATCAAATTTTTGCGGAAAAATATCTTACCTTCTCCAATGAAATATATTATGTATTTTGCGAAATCCAGAGACTTTCAATAATGCCCTTTGGTCTTTCACACTCGCTCATTGTGTGTGTGTGTATGAGTATGTGTGTGTGTGTGTGTGTGTGTGTGTGTGTGTGTGTGTGTGTGTGTGTGTGTGTGTGTGTGTGTGTGTGTGTGTGTGTGTGTGTGTGTGTGTGTGTGTGTGTGTGTGTGTGTGTGTGTATATGCTTCTGTGTCTGTGTCTATGTATGTTTGCATGCATGAATGTATAACCACTGATTCCAGCTATTTGCACTATCATACATTTTGGTTTCTGTTAATTCCCTGGGAAATTGGTTGACCAAATGCTTTGCTTAATTGTTTTATTTATTTCTTTTTTAATTTTATTCTTAGATTTCAGGTATTTTTTGTAAGCAAAGCATTGGCCGCTCAACTATTATAGTGGGCCCTGCAATGCTACTGTGACCCCTTGCCATGCTACCGTGGGGGCCCTGGGCCCCATGGGGCCCACTTGCCATTGGGCAACCTGGCAAAATATATAGAAAATATACAATTTTTTCATGATATGCTGGTAGACAAACGAAATGGACAGATCGATGACCACCAGGCATATAAATTATACATTTTCAATATATTTTGTCTGAGGAGAACATGTTTTGCTTTATGTTATAGATAAAACTTTGCATCTTCGAAATATATATAATTGTTTCTACTTTTGGCACAATGCCAGCAATTATCCCAGTGTATTACTGGTACTTTATTTTATCGACCCCGTAAGGATGAAAGGCAAAGTTAATCTCGGCGGGATTTGAACTCAGACCATAAAGGGCCGTAACTCTTTGCGATGATACCGTGTGGCCCCTGGGGCTCACTTGCCATTGGACAACCTGGCAACCTGGTTGCCAGTCCGCCACTGTATATGTATATATATATATATATATATATATATATATATATATATATAGTGGTGGAACACTGGAAGGTAATATATATATATATATATATATAATATAATATTAGTAATAAACGAAAGATATATACTTTATATCATCTTGAAATAAATAGAGATGATATGAAGTATACGAGGTGGGTCAGAAAAGTTCCAGGACTGATGTCACAAAAGATTTATTTCAGACCCAAACTTCACACTAAGAGTTTTCTCCTTCAAAGTAATCCCCCTGGAGCCTAATGCACTTTTCCATCCTTTCTGCCACGCTTGCATGCACTCCTGGAAGGATTCTTCAGAGATCCCCCGCAGTTCCGTCGTCATGGCCTTTTTGATGTTGTCCACGTCTTCAAAATGGGTCCCCTGCGGGTCGTACTCGAAGATCCATGTGATCCGGTGATGAGTGTCCCTAGCAAGTCTGGTTTGCTTTCAAGACGATCGAGGATGTCCTGGCACACTTGCATGCCTCGATCCTTCTGGTCATCGTTCAGCAGTTTTGGCACCATCTTCGCGCAGACTTTCCGCATGTCCAAATCTTCAGTTAGAATCTTCCAGACGCTGTCCCGATTCATGCTCAGCTCATTTGCCATCAGTCGAACAGTCAGCCGACGATCGCTACGCACCATCTGCCTGACTCGTTCAACGTTGACCTCAGTCCTGGTTGTTGAGGGCCTTCCACTCCTGGGGTCATCTTCCACGTCCTCGCGTCCTTCTTGAAAACTCTTGCACCACTCAAATACGCGTGAGTGTGACATCGTCTCATTTCCATACACTTGCTGCAGCAATCCCAGTGCTTCTGACGGAGTTTTCAAGTTTGTTCGTTGCTCTGTGCTCATTGCTTGACGACCTGAAGCACAGGACATGTATATAACATTATGAAGAAAAAGGTTTGATCGCTGCAGAGAGCTAAGATTACAGTTACATACTCCAGGGGATTACTTTGAAGGAGTAAACTCTTAGTGTGAAGTTTGGGTTTGAAATAAATCTTTTGTGACATCAGTCCTGGAACTTTTCTGACCCACCTCGTATACTTCATATCATCTCTAGTTATTTCAAGATGATATAAAGTATATATCTTTCGTTTATTACTAATATTATATTATATATATATATATATATATATATATATATATATATAAAATTTAATATTAGTAATAAACGAAAGATATATACTTATATATATATATATATATATATATATATATATATATATATATATATATATATATATATATATATATATTACCTTCTAGTGTTCCACCACTATATATATATATATATATATATATATATATATATATATATATATTACCTTCTAGTGTTCCACCACTATATATATATATATATATATAGAGAGAGAGAGAGAGATAGAGATAGAGAGAGGGAGAGAGAGAGATTTTGAGTTTATGTTGGTTGTATACCAACACCTCAGTATGCAGGCTGGAGCACTCGACGGAGTGCGCAGGTTGGTTTGGTTACTCCGGAGTAGTGTAAAATAAAGTTAAATAAAAGTCAAATGATTAAAATTTAGCTTCGTTTATTACTGCTATATATATTTCAGTGACAGCCATCTTTGGCTGTGACCTCTTCAGGCAGTTTGAATTAGTATGGTATAGACAAGTACATATGTTGTTTAGGTGTATAATATTGTCAATACTCTGATATGCCCAGTTCCTTGTTTGGTTGTTAATTCACTGAGGAACTGGAGTCATATGAATTCAAACAAACGAATTTCAGTGTCAAAGGTCCCCTTCTCCTCTCATTGGTCAGTTATTAGAACGTTCCTCATTCTAAGTGTTGTTATTGTTGGAGTTAGCTTAAAAATTGATAAAATGGTAGAAGGGACAAGGTGTTAAAGGAACAAAATAACAAAAAAAGTGTCAAATTTCCCATTGGTCAGTTCTGAGAGCATTCCTCAGTCTGGGGTGAGGCTCCCTGTAGTGTTTTTGCCTGCTATTGTTCAGTACATTTGACCTCCACCATTATTTTGGTACTGTTGTTGGTGTAGTGCTCAGCTTATATCTTGCTGCTGCTAACAATTTAGAAGTATCCATCGTAGTGGTGGTGGGGTGGGGGGTTCTTCCATGTATATGAAGAAATATAAGGCAATAAATGAAGAAAACAGAAAATAAATAAATAATATAATAAAATAATTAATATAATTTGTGTAATTTGAAAATAAATAAATAAATAGAGAATAAAGAATAAAGAATAAATGAGAGATTGGTGAAAAAGTAATGAAAATGAATATGGAGAAGTGAGAAATAATGTAGGATAAAGTGTGTGTGTGTGCTATAACCAATCTCAAGGTCAGAATATGTTGGATAGATTGGTATGAGACAAGATGTTAAGATGAGATATTCAAACTAAATGTGTTTGTGTTATAATCCATCTCAACTTAAAATAAATATAAGGTGATACAGTGAAGAGGGCAGAAAACAAAAAACAAATTAATAAAGAGAAATCAAGATTTAAGATTGGAACTTGACAGTCAGAAATCTGGTAAATTAAAAGTGTTTGTGTTATAGATGTTGGCCAAATTATTATGGCTGTGTCCGATTCTATCTCTAGGCTTTAATGGTGTCTGCTCCGCCTGGGTTGTTCCCTGTGGCTTGAGGGGAGTTCACAACCTAGGGTGTTGTTATTGCCCATATAGCTTGAGGGAGGTCTGGCCGAGAGGTGTTTTCATGTTCTGTAGAAGTCCCTATAGCTTGAGGGGAGTTCACTTCTTCTTGTGTTGCTACTGTCCATATATCTTGAGAAAGGTCCCGGCTCTAAGGTGTCTGCATGTCCCGAAGAAGTCAGTTCTGAGGTTTATCAGGCCGCTTCCACCTCTTAGTATCTCGAGGGTCACAGTTCCTCAGTGAATTAACAACCCAACAAGGAACTGGGCATATCAGAGTATTGACAATATTATACACCTAAACAACATATGTACTTGTCTATACCATACTAATTCAAACTGCCTGAAGAGGTCACAGCCAAAGATGGCTGTCACTGAAATATATATAGCAGTAATAAATGAAACTAAATTTTAATCATTTGACTTTTATTTAACTTTATTTTATATATATATATATATATATATATATATATATATATATATATATATATATATATATATATATATACACACATATACAGTGGCGGACTGGCAACCAGGTTGCCAGGTTGCCCAATGGCAAGTGGGCCCCAAGGGCCACACGGTATCATCGCAAAGAGTTACGGCCCTTTATGGTCTGAGTTCAAATCCCGACGAGGTTAACTTTGCCTTTCACGGGGTCGATAAAATAAAGTACCAGTAATACGCTGAGATAATTGCTGGCCTTGTGCCAAAAGTAGAAACAATTATATATATTTCGAAGATGCAAAGTTTTATGTATAACATAAAGCAAAACATGTTCTCCTCAGACAAAATATATTGAAAATGTATAATTTATATGCCTGGTGGTCATCGATCTGTCCATTTCGTTTGTCTACCAGCATATCATGAAAAAATTGTATATTTTCTATATATTTTGTCTGACGAGAACATGTTTTGGCTTATGTTATACATAAAACTTTGTATCTCCGAAATATGATACAATAAATAGAGATGCTATACAGTATATATATATATATATATATATTTGAAAAAAAATGAAAAAAAATGACTTGTAGTGAAAATGTATGATTTAATGTTATAATATAATATTATAATATTATGAGTTGGTAGATCCAGTAAGTTCTTTATTGACTTCGGTGGGAAGAATTTTAGAGATTCCTGGTTAACTTGGGTTGGAGAACTTTCTCGTATTCGTCTGTCTGTGGCGATTGTCAAACTGAGATGATATATATATATATATATATATATACGGGGAGAGGGGAAATTCGATTAAATCAACCCCAGTACATTAAACGTGATTTATTTTATCCACCCCGTAAGGATGAAAGGCAAAGCTAACGTCGACGGGATTTGAGCTCAGGATGTAAAGGGCCATGACTCTATTGCGCAAAGCATAGTGTTCGACGCTCCACCGATACTACTACACCACCACCCTTGACCCTCGTATATAATGGTTCAAATCAACCAATACTAATGTTGCTGTTTCTTCTGTTGTTAGTATATTATTTTTGTTGTTATTATCACTGTTGTTATCGGTCAGAGTGGCTGGTTATATTGCACTGCTGTTTTATATAATTCATACTTTGATATTGTTAACCATACAAATGGTAAAAAGGGCTGCATTATATAGGAAAGAAAGGCAAAGCTAACCTCTGCAGGATTTGAACTCATAATGGTCTCTGATTTAGGCAGAAGGCCCATAATTTGGTGGGACGGTAAAGTCGATTAAATAGACTCCACTGGTACTTTATTTTATAGACCTCGTAAAGATGAAAGGCTTAGCTAAGTTCGGCGGGATTTGAACTTAAAACGTAAAGAGCCGTAACTGTTTGCTGTAAAGCATGTTGTCCGATGCTCTACTGATACTGTCAATCCATCATTGTGATAGTAATATTATAACAGGTTTCATTTTAAACCTTCCTTAGCCGCCTCTCTTGCTCTCACTAAATTAAAACTAATTACTAGTTGTTTTTAACAGCGAACTATGGAAACTGAATTCAACTGGATCGTATGTGGTTTTGTTTTCTTTTTTGTTTATTGTTGTTGTTGTTTTCCAAAGTCTGTATCTGACACTTGGTTGAAAAATAAATATACACTTTGATTGACTGTAAATATATATAGTTGAAGAGTTTTCAAATGAGCTAGCACTTGATTCGTGGTCGAAGTTGATATTCAATTGATAGCTTACACTGAACGATTGATAATACCTCTAATGGATATTTAATCGTAGGTTGGACGGTTGTTGATTTTATCATGCTGGTTGCTGGACGTCATTGGTAATGAGCTTTAGATTTCGAAGAAAATTCTATACTTGACTTGACAAACTTCCGTTGTTTCAACATTTTTTTTTTATTTATTGCTTTAACTTAGTCAGCAAAATAAAATCAGCTGGAATGCTGTTGCTCAGCGGTCTGCTCTATAAAGTTTCATGTAAAGCTAGATAACAGCAACGATGATAACTGATACTTTTTTGAACCGATTCTATAAGGATGTAAGGCAAAGTCAAAACAGGTATGATAAGAACTCAAACGTAAAAAAAATCCCACACTACGACAAGGCATTATTCATCCAACCTAGAGCGGTGGATTGGCAGTATTGATAGATGGCCGGACGCCATGTTTTTCAGCATAGAGTTACAGCCCTTTATGATCTGAGTTCAAATCCCGCCGAGGTTAAACTTTGCCTTTCATCCTTACGGGGTCGATAAAATAAAGTACCAGTCACGCACTGGGGTCGATTTAATCGACTTTCCCCTCCCCCAAAATTGCTGGCCTTGTGCCTATATAAGAAACAATTATTCATCCAGCCTATCAAATCTTTATTTATAATAATGTGAACATCACTTCAGTACTCAATCGGAGAAATATCTCAGCAAGAATCTGGTTTCTTTTCCTTCTCTTCTGCTCTCTCTCTCTCTCTCTCTCTCTCTCTCTCTCTCTCTCTCTCTCTCTCTCTCTCTCTCTCTCTCTCTCTCTCTCTCTCTCACACACACACACACACACACACACACACAAACACACACACACAGTATTTCTGGTATTTTTGTAAAAGAAATCAGTACAATCGCAGGTTTCGATCTCGTATATAAACCATTAAAGATGGATCATCCAGCTATAAACCATTAAAGATGGATCATCCATCGGTTTCAACTATAAGCATTCTATCGTTCGATCCACAGAACTTCTGAATTAACGTTTGAGTGGTTGAGTATTGCACAGACATGTCTATCCTTAAGATATATCTCAGACAGAATCAGTGTGGTACAATAGGTAACATGACTGGGCATTTGAATTACAGATGCAGTCAATCCGATAGCCTTCCAGGCAGTTTCTGTCTACCCAATTCCATTCACAAGGCTTGTGTCAACGTGAGGCAATAGTAAAGATACATGCACAAGATAGCATGCAGTAATATCGAACCCGGAACGACCTTATAATTGCGAAGCTAACATTTTAACCACTCAGTTATGTGTGCATCCATTATGAACCAGTGAATTGGCAGTATCGGTAGAGGGTCGGGCGCCATGCTTTACAGCATAGAGTTACGTCCCTTTACGTTCTGAGTTCAAATCCCGCCGAGGTTAACTTTGTCTTTCATCCTTACGAGGTTGATAAAATAAAGTACCAGTAATGCACTGGGATAATTGCTGGCCTTGTTCACAATTATGAACCATCACGCAGAATTTTTTAGACACTGAAATAAGTAACTGACAATAGAACATCTATAGGTATTGTATTCACGGAAATTATCAAACGGCTCACTTTTTTCAGTCAATATAGGAATATTCGAACACTTCACTGTAAGCTATCAGCCGAGACATCCCACGTATCTCCAACAAAATCCCTCATTCTATACTTTAGGTTCTATCAATAAAATATATGCGCATGGGTTTTTACTGAAATCAATTGTACAATTGAATATAATTATATGATATTATATATCTATATGTTTGGTTTGCATTAAAAGGATTTGTATTTATTTTATAGATTTTCCATGCGATGTTACTCTTTGGTGTTATGTTCGTGTATAGAGTACATAGATGTGTGGTGTATGTTGATGCGTTTGCTATGTATGTGCATCTCTTTGGATACAAAAAAACGCTTAGCATAAATTATTATCAAATATTGATTATAGATAGATAGATAGATATATACATACATAGATAGATAGATAGATACATACATACATACATACATACATACATACATGTATATATATATATATATATATATATATATATATATATATATATATATATATATATATATGTATGTATATAGGTTTTAAGTTTAGAGTAGCAATTTTTTGTAACTTCCACCAACATATACGCCTCGGTGTTTTTCTAAAACTCTGTCTATTTTATATGTGTGTGAGTATATGTGTGCGCGTGTGTGTATGATCATGTGTGTATTATAATTATATATACACATCATATATATACATTAATATTCAAAATAAACCTGTGCAAACATAATATCACTTCGAATATTTCAATCGAATACCATTAAGTGAATGTGAAATACACACCACCACCACCCACCCCCACAAAAAAAATATTTAACAAATGTGATGTCACTAAAATATACGATTATTATTTTAAAACCCATCCTCTCTCCTTCGTATTCTGAAACTTCTACTGCCGGTTCTTTCACCCCTTTTTCAAAAGATGTCCCTGTCTTTAATTGCATGATGTATCGATTGGTAACTAAAAACATGTGTCTATTATTAATACTGCGATAATATAATGTCTTCGGTGCTAGGCCAACAACCGCGAGAGGAGAATGCCTTCATGCCTTAATATTGTTTCCTCGCCGAGATGAAACCTATGTTTTGTAAGATAGGGTGAAACGAACTCAATATAATTTTTGCAAAGCTTGTAACTGGCCTAGACCAAATGTGAACTACAGAACATCTAAAGCAGGTAATAGGACGTATTTTGTCTTCTCCACAGATATGAATGTCAACGAAGAGGCTGGTGGGATTTCAACTCAGATAAAACCCAACACTGTCATGCAGATGCGAGAATCGATACGATACTGCATCTAGATATCTTGTCCAGTGGGTCATGGTTCGTACACTGACAGTGGTATTCATTGTCTTAGCAACCAAGGTGTCTAACTATAAACAGTGCGAGTCCAGCTTTAATGAGTATTTCCTGGAGTACAGTGAACACAACATGGTCAAACGGTTAAGAAGTTTGATTCGCAATCACTAACTCCTGGGTTGGTTCTACTGCGTGGAATCTTGGATAAGTGTTATTAACCATAGCTTTGGGTTAATCTGTCTTATAAGTGGAATAGAGTAGACGGAAACTGATTGGAAGACCGTCCGATGAACTGTACATGAAATTCAAAAGACCAACCTTGTCACGTACTTTGTCACGCCGAATCTCCATGAAAATTATTTAAGGATATACATGTCTATGGAATACTCAATCAGTTTCACGTTAATTTCATGAGCAGAATGTTCCGTTGATCTAATAAAAGGAACAGTCATCAGAACAGATGGAGGTCCATTCCCGGTACCAGGCTTGAATAAAATAAGAACCGGGATCGATATGATCGACTAAATCCATTCAAGGAGGTGCCCCAGCCTGACCACTCTCTAATGTTTGAAAGCAGTAAAACAATAAACGAATACTACACTCCGTTAACCATAAATCATTCCCGTTACAACGAACAACGAGAAGGAATTACCTGTTTGCATGCGATAACATCGAATTTCACATACAAACTAATGTTCCCAAGAAAAGGAAGAACACCATAGCATACAATTTCGTTTAAACAAAATTACAAAACACTTTGCTAGAAGCGGCCTGGCCATACGAACTTTTGAACGACTTCTGGTCAGCTACTAAGCAGGTTAAAAGAAACATGCAACTGAAAAACATCACTAAAAACTGAAGTTATTGCCGCTGCACAAATATTGAAACAAAAATGATACACGTCTTAGATGAGCAATGAAAATACGCTTCTTCCCCTCTTAGACCAAGTCTATGAGGCCCACATACCCGGACCGGTTTTAAAACCCAACCTATTTCTGCTTTTCGATTTGTCAAAAATCAAAATCGGTAAATGATTATTGTCAGAAACCTGTATTCTGAGAATAAGGTAAAAATGTTGCAAGTATATCTTTCTTTCTGCATGACGTATCTTGTGAACCCATTATAGATATGAATATTTATACATATATTTATGAATATTTATGAACATTTAAATACTTTAAATATCTTTGTTTTAAAGTATGAATTTTAGATTAGAAACATAAATATATTTAAGGATTAATATACAACTATACATACATATATAAATGTGTGTGTGTGTGTGTGTGTGTGTGTGTGTGTACACACCGCAAACACACACATATACTCACAAACACATATATGCATATAGATAGATGTATGTATGTGTGTACGTACACGTGTGGGGGCGTGTGAAGCGTGTGAAGTCATCAGTGGTAAGATTTTGTCTTTTTTCTTTTTAAAAACATGAAATGCTAGCTACAAATATAAATATATATATATTATCTATAAGAAAGGAAAAACGCTAAATATGTTTTTCTAACTGAACCAGATGATTGGATTGGCAGTATCGGTAGAGAGTCGGACGCCTTGCTTTGCACCACTGTTACGTCCCTTTACGGACTGAGTTCAAATCCAGCCGAGGTTAACTTTGCCTTTCATCCTTACGGGGTCGATAAAATAAAGTACCAGTAATACACTGGGATAATTGCTTGCCTTGTGCCAAAAGTAGAAACAATGATCTAAATATATTACATTTACCAACGTATACACACATACCCCCCCACACACAATTTGATCAATGGGTCAGCTATAAATAGTAGCTCAAATCATACTCCAACATCTCGAGCTAATGGGGGAGTTTGAACACGATCACCAGCTATAAATGGAGGTCACACTTTCAAATCGAACAATTCCGTCATGAAAATAGATGACATATTGGACAACATCATTCTAGGTATATAATAAGGTGGAAGGTCCACCAGTGGAACACAGTTGAAAATATATAGCACAAACCGTAGCGTCAATCAGCTGACAATCTGATACTCCGCCTGCTCAGACAGGTGTTACAAATTTTAGTTGTCATCTAAACCAGGCAAAAACGTTTTAACAATGTAATTATTCATTGATCTTTAGGTTTGGCTGAAAGTCAACCTTGATTAAAGGCACTCCAGACATGACTGTCTCAACTTATTTCGTAGAATAATTATCTCCAGTCGATATACAATATAGTCTGGGACAGTGTGTTGAGATTTGAGGGAGATTTGACTGCCATTTTTAATAAGTCGAACAACCACATAAGACTTTGTAATTATTTATTTATGTGTGATTGTTAAAGGGTCATTTTGGCTCTAGAAATTTAAACTCTAATAGTTAAATAGCAAGCAATTGTAACTAAGCTCATATATTGATATACGGTATTGCTTTGATTCTAGATTTTCTATCGGGAGTGACTAATAATACATTTATGGTTTAACATGGATTTCAAAATGCATCGCTCATATCTGGAAATGAATTAATATCTGTGATTTTAATTACTTTAGATTCGTTGAAGCAAAACACTAAATCTTTATAATCCATTATTAACACATTCTAATTAGAGGAGTACGACTTGTAAAGAATTTATGGCTTTATCAACTTCGTTCAAAATCATGATAGAAATAAGCTAAGATAAAAGTGCTTACACCCGTAAAATGGAATTATGGACACATGAATTGAGTTAACAATACAATATACATATTACGTCATTCCGTGCATTGTTTCACTGATGGAAAAAATAACGCTGCTATATTTAAAGTTGTAACGTATGAAGTTTGCTGTATTTGGTTAGCTTTAAATAAAAGAATTGATCCAATGTCCAATGGCTAATGGCATTAGAGCCCTCATCCCCTCTATCTTTTATTTTCGGATCTATATTATCCAGTATATCTTTCTATCTTTTAAAAATGTAGGTGCATGATTTGAGGGCGATTTGTCTGATAGTTCTATCATCCAATTGAATAACCACATCGGTGCCCTACTTAACTCGAACACGCGGTTGTTATTTCATGTGCGTCAATAAATCGTGTGAATGATAATTTCTTTGACTATTTCCATATAATTACTGACCAATTATTGCTAATATCTTGATATTACATCCACTAACAACACTCATCGCCATGTAAGAATGATTCTTGTTAAAACGTTCGTATATTTCTTCAAGGTGCCTGATCAAACATCGTATCACAGCACATAATTTCGTTACATCATATAATTACATGATCCTAAACTAGTTACATTTCCCCTTGATCAAGAAGAGATCACTTCGCAAATGCACCTCGGGCAACCGATCAAGTAATCATTTCTTATATTAGCTCAAGTTGCCATATTTAAGGAAAGAGAGAAAAACCATAATATTGTCTTCTAAAATGCAGCGTTTTTGGTGTTTTGCCAGGCTAAAATAATTTTCCTCTTGTTAGAATTATGACTCCAGTCAATTCAACAAGGGAGTCTCAACATGATCAATGGGCCAGCTAGAAATAGTAGCCAAATCTCTCACAAATCATATTCTAACATCTCGAGCTAATGGGTGAGTTTGTACACGATCCCCTAACTAGCTATAAATGGAGGTGAAACATCCTCAAATCGCACCATTATGTCTTGAAAACACAAAAGACACATTGGATAATGTATTTCTAAGTATACAATATCGTGGAAGGCCCACCAGTGGAACACCTTTGAAAATAAGTCTGAAAAATAAAACCTCATCTAAGAACTAAACAATGACAAAAACTACAATACCTCCGGTGAGTAGATAGCGGCCGATCTAGACAGATTGTAAAAGTTAAACCAAATTAATATATACATATGCGTGTGTATGAGAGAGTGTCCCAGTTGTTTGATCAACGTATAAGTGGCTAAAACTTTAAATTGCAGGTACAGGTACACTCAATATATATTTCTGTAACTATAACTATATGTATGTATGGTCCTGTAATTCCTGATAGAGTTGTAAGGGCGCTCTCAGGAATAAGTGAAAGAAGAAGAAGGAGAAGAAGAAGAAGAAGAAGAAGAAGAAGGGTATATAATATCCTAATTCCACCTTGGTGTATTATGTAATACAATATTATTATATAATATCGGTAGATGGCCGGACGCCATGCTTTGCAGCATAGAGTTATGGCCCTTTACGATCTGAGTTCAAATCCCACCGAGGTTAACTTTGCCTTTCATCCTTACGGGGTCGATGAAATAAAGTACCAGTAATGCACTGGTGTAATTGCTGGCTTTGTGCCAAAAGTAGAAACAATTATTTAATATAAACACATATAGAGAGCTAAATATAATTATAGGTTAATACGAAAGGCAGTGAGAAAGACCAGCAACTGGATTCATTACTTGACGTTTTGCAAAATACAGCAGAATATTTTCATGCTATTGAACAAATTAGTTCAGAAAAATAGAGCACATTTTCTGGTTAATATAATTAAAACTCATAAATAATTAAACGTCTTGCGTTTTCGTTTGAAGTCATATTCTCATATTATTGACTAACGTTTACGGTAAAATATAAAACAAGAGACAATTAATCATTACCGTAGTTTACTAAGGAGAGAATAAAGTAAATTATTGAGAAAAAATTAACACAACAATTCAAACAGAACAATGACAACGTTAGGAAGAGTGGTGGTGGCTTGTATGTAGAACACTATGATTACCTAAATATTTACCATTTAACGGCTTCAAAATAGGATGAATATATAAATATAAGTTTGTGTGTGTTTGTATATATATACAGGGTGGACCAAAGGTCACAATACATGGGAAAAATAATAACATTTTTAAGTTTCCAAGTAGACCATGTCATAAGTATAAATTGTTTCTTATAAAAACATAATTATTCCTTCGCCTCGCCGAGCTGGTCCTCACCCTCAACTGTTTCTCCTTCTCGGGTGAGTTTTACCAACAGGTCACGGGGGTAGCCATGGGTACAAGAATGGGCCCAAACTATGCCAACCTTTTTGTTGGCCAAGTTGAGGCCCAAATCTTTGCCCAGTACACCGGCCCCACGCCCGAACTGTACGGTCGTTACATCGACAACTGTATCGGAGCCATGACCCTCACCCGAGAACAGCTCGACTCCTTTCTCTCCTTCTTCTGCTCCTTCCACCCCTCCCTCCACTTCACCACCTCTATCTCCACCACCCAGGTCCACTTCTTAGACATCTTCGTCGCCTTCGACTCCTCCGACCACTCCCTCGTCACCTCCGCCTTCTTCAAACCCACGACTCCCACTCCTACCTCGACTTCACCCCTTCCCGCCCTACACACACTAAACACTCTATTCCCTACTCCCAACTCCTCAGGATCCGCCGCCTCTGTAGCCGAGATGCTGACTTTGAGCCACAGACCCTTTCCCTAGTCAGCCATATCATCCGCAGAAGTTACCCTCCCCTCTCTCGTCCACACCGCTCTTACCCGCGCCCGTGCTGTCCACCGCTCCACCACCCTCACCCCACGCCACCGCACACCCACCCACCGTCTCCCTTCCCCTCCACCTCCCTCATCTTCCCAGCCCCACCACTCCCCTCCTTCAAACGCGCACGCAATCTCCGCACTCTCCTCGTCAACAGCTCCCTACCCCCCAACCCACGCTCTCCTTCCCTCCCCGGTTCCTTTCCCTGTTCCAGGCCCCGTTGCAACACCTGTCCCCACATCACCAACACCACCACCTTCCAGGGTCCCAACGACCACTCTCTCTCTGTCCGGCATGCCTTCCGCTGCACCTCCTCCAACCTAGTCTATGGACTTCGCTGCACGGAGTGCAGCGCAACCTACGTCGGACAGACTGGATGTCGCCTGGCGGACCGGTTTACTGAACACCTCCGAGATATTCGTCTTGGTGGTAGTTCCCTCATCGCCCGCCACTTTGGTGCCCCTGGACATTCCGCGCACCACCTCACAGTCTGTGGCCTACTCCAATGCCACGGAATACCCCCCGCCACCCTCCTCAGGGTCAAACAACGAACCATCTTCACCCTACGGACCCACACTTCCCCCCAGCCTGAACTCCCCGCCCTTATTCCTTTAGCCTTCGACCGCCCTCTCCCCTCCCCCCACACATATCCCCCACTAACACCACTAACACACTCCTCCTTTTCACCGCCCACCCCACAACTAACAATACTAACAGCCCCACCCCACACCCGACCACCCTTCCCCAACTAATAATACTAACATCCGTCCTTTCTTCTCCTCCCGCTCCTTATCACACGCGCACACCCACCGGTACATATATACACGCGCTCACACTAAACACACACCCTACTACCACCACTAACCCTCACCCCCACACATCCACCCCCACCACCCCGCAACTAATATCACTAACACCCCAACCCCACGCACACGAACACACACACCCACTTACACCACCCACTCCACACACCCTACCACCACTGACCCCCACTAACACCTGCATTCAACCCTTTCCCCACCACCAGTATACTAATACCCACTAACACTCCCTTCACCACACACACACACATCCAAACACGCACACACCAGCACACTACACCCCCTCCACCGCCCCACACCCTTTCTCACACACACACACATCTCACTAACACCTCTACTAATACACCCCCCCTCCTCACTCCAACTTTCACACCTACCCATCCTCTCCCCCGTCCACCGCACCTCCGCACACACTGACACACCGACTTTCTTCACTTACCATTCTCCCCGACTGCTGCTATGCTCTGAATCTCTGACCACCTCTCCGCACACACAGACACACAACCCTCCTTCTGCCTTGACCCTCTGACCACTTCCTGTTGCGCGCGCACCCCACATCTCCCCTCTTCCGACCAACCCAACCACGGATTACACACATTGGACATCGCTCCCAAGAATCAACCACATCACACGGAAGTTACCCAGCATCCCACCACATCCTATACAAAACTACCTTAGGGACTCACCCACGGACATACACTCAAAAACATTTTTTTCCCACACGCCACCTACATCCACAACACGTATAAACACCACACACACGTGCGTACCTCCACATATTTACACACTCAGCCTCCGGAATCCTCTCCCCCACCCCTCTGACCCCTCCCCATCCACACACGCACACACACACCGACCTACACCCCACCCCACACACACCTTTTCCTGAACATGCAACCCCGTTCTTCCCCCAACTCTTACTTTCACATACACACACACACACACGTACACCTACACACACACACACCACCTTCAGCCCTCCTCGCTCGGACACCACGCCTCCCTCTCTCCTCTCCACCCGCCACCACCCCTACAAGCCCCACAACCTTCCACCACTTGTTTTACTTCATGTTTATTTTTATTTTTATTATGCTTTTATATTTAATTTGATTTGTACCGTTTCCTGTCACCCCCTTTTTTCTATATGTCTCTTCACCACTCTCCTACACACCCTTGGAACTCTTTTCCCACACACTTTTCACCTGAAGAAGGGGTTATGCCCGAAACGTCGTTCCCCACCACCACCCCACTCTCAAGAGCGTGAAACTAATAAACCTTTGTTCGTACTGCCTCTCTGTTTTGTTCCCGTTCAATTTTTTACTATATATATCCAAAATTAAATTAAGGTAAGGTTGTCATGTCTGAGAGACATGCGCCATTTTCACTGCAGAATAGTTTTCACTCAAAGAATAGTTCCGAGAGTACTCGATACTTAGGGTAGTAGAGTGGGAAATATGAAAAAGTATGACCTCGACGGCAGAGCTCAAGCCATTTCGACGGCTATATGAGTCCAGAAATAGGTTATGAAACAATATTTGTTTACATTTCTATTGACGTCAGCCCTGATGTTATAACATCAAATACAAATATTTATATACAATGTACATGTTTTATGATTAGCTGAATCTTCTTAAATCAGAACTGAATTTCATATTTCAGATTGTTCCAACGATTGAACTTAAGACAACATATTCGCATATTCTTTTACTCTTTTACCATGATGAGGCACCACCTTAAAGGACTTAGTTGATCATATCGAACTCCAGTGCATGTTTTCTTTTTTTTTTCAGTGTGCTGCCTATTTTAACGATCGCTTATGAGGCTTAAACAATAAATGAATCACTGTCACAGGTACCAGTACACACACACACACACACGTCGTATATACATAATGCATATATAAATATATATATATGTGTGTGTGTGTGCGTGTGTGTGTGTGTGTGCGTGTGCGTGTGTGTGTGCATGTGAACAATCGGAAACGTAAAGCTTCGTGTTGTGATTCAAGATTCTCTTAAAATATACACACACACATTTACACGCACACACATACAGACATGCAGGAGAACAGATATATACATATATATGTGTGTGGAGGGTGAGTGTGCGCGCGTGTGTGTGTATGTGTGTGTGTGTGTACTTTCTGCTTGTTCCAGTTGTATAAATATTACCTTTGAATAAAATATATATCAGTGATGGATGTAAAAATTTGCGAGAAATCAGAAATGAAAAAAAAATGTCTTTGAGATATTTGTTCTCCACCAAGATGCAGATATACCTTTGTCATCCTATTCGTCAGAAATGCTAGACTTAAGGATTTCCTCTTTGGAGACATGTAGTCATGTTATAAAACAAATTAGTATTTTTAGCGATATAATCGACAAAAAATATATTACCACATACGCATGCTAGACAGTAGTACTTAGTTATGTCACTTTACGCTCTCAGCACAAATCTCTCCATGGTCGTATTTTCCATTCATCTTTCTTGAGTCAATAAAATATGTAGAGATCAACTAAATACGTAAGTCGATCCAATGTGTTGTCCGATTTCTTATATTAGAAATCCATATTTCTTGGTGAGATTTAATGAATTTATATATATATATATATATATACATATACATATAAATATATACATGTGTGTGTGTATATATATATATATATATATATATATATGAAAGACGTAAATAAGAAAATTATGAAAATCGACTTACTAAGATTTCACTCCAACTAATTAGTTTCTGTAAAGGAATAAATATGGTTACGGAACGTACCCACAGAGAAACCTTACGTCATCAGGGAGTCTATTCTCAGCTAAGCTTCCAGGCAATGCGAGGACACTGGGAACTTATATAAAAATAATTCAGTGGATGGAAAAAAGCGAGCGGGGACTAAATTCCAAGACATTGAAAAAATTCACTGCCTACTTGGTCAGTGGCAAATTCAAATGAATCAATCACGTGACACTGAGGTTAATCAGTGAGGAGTGGAGTGCTAATAAGACAAGGGCCTAGCCACTACCATGAACCATAGTAGTAATTTCGGCAAGTTTTGCTCAACAAATAATTTGGAGATAATTATAAAGAATTAGTATATCTACCAACATATGTATACAGATGCATACCTATGCTAGCAAATATATATGTTTTGTCTTAGTAACTTTGTGGTTCTATGCAAGGGGATGCAGAACAATTATATGAAAGACGTAAACAAGAAAATTATGAAAATCGACTTACTTACTAAGATTTCACTCCAACTAATTAGTTTCTGTAAGGGAATAA
>OZ024746.1:49508956-49523956 GCA_964016885.1 Eledone cirrhosa
AACTAATCTGGATTCTTACAGAATTCTGCGTATGTTTATGAACTGATGTGGAGGTTTATATAGAAATTGAGTAAACATATATAACAATAACAATGAAATAATGAAAAACAGAGATGAGTAGATTGAATATCAAAAAAGAAGAGGGGGGAGGTATATGCTCAAAGAAATAGTGGGAAATGCGTAGGCAGAAAAGGGGGCAATATTCAGAGAGAGAATGGAATACATAGAGAGGCAGGGGTAAATAAAGAGAGAAAACATGTATACATACAGACAGATAGATAGGTAGATATATAAATAGATATATTTCTTTATTTACCATAAAGGCATAAAAAAAGGGACAAATACAAAGGGGGAGTTTACATACAATCGAGTAAAAAGGGTATAAAATGAAAATAATCGAAAACAACCTCAAAAGGGAGGGGACGTGATGGGGGTTGCACACACCCCCGAAAAAGTGTGCAATCCTTTGCCCAGGGAGCACATGGAGCAGGTGCTCCCCTCTCCTTCACTTCTTTACCTACAGGATGGTATACAGAGAAGGCCCATTTACACGAGCCATTCTCGCCACTATCACCCACCTTACATACAACTGCCTGTGGCCAAGCACCTCTCTCTCCATTCTTATCCTTCTTCCGAAGTGATATCGGAAGAAGTAGACCAGACTATGGCCAGAGAGGAAGTTGTCTGACCTCAGACCTTTCAATCGTGTCCACCAAACAACCTCTTTCAATATGGCTATTACGCACAGAAAAACCGCCTTTGCTTCCTTTGTGAAGAGGGGAGGCGGTTTGATTGTCATCACGGACTCGGCGGTCAATTGAATCGGCGCCACCCGCAGCAGCAGTCGTTCGGCGTAGCCCCACAGATCAGCCACGCCCGGACATTGCACCAATGCGTGCGCAACGGTTTCTTCGTGACGCACGCATCTAGGGCAAATCTTTTTCGAGGGATCCCTGCCCGGGCGCCCGTGTCTGTAGAGCCTCTCTCGAACGGGTAGAGCCCCCCGGTAGCACTGCCAGGCTAGTGACTTCTGGAAGTTGTCCATTGGTCCCGGGCCGAAAGTCCTACCGAACAGGCTGGCCAGTTCGTCCTCTTCCATGTCCAGCGACTCTCCAAGGGTGTCATCGCCCCTGCTAGCCACCAGCCCTCTATAGAATGACGAGGTGAATTCTCCACCGATGGCCGGGTACGCTTGCCAGAGAGCCCTGAGCGCCTGGGCACACTCAGTGTGCCAGTCGCCCAGTTTTCCGGATCTTTGCTTGACCCAGGACTGCAGCTCGGTGAGCGAGACGAGTCTCGGAAAGGCTCGTTTCACGAACGGAGCCCACACCGGTTGACCAGTGAGGAATACCTGTAGGTGCCGTAGCCTTAATGCTTGCCTACGCATCATCAACCACGGCAACCCCAGCCCTCCTTTCGAAGGTTGTTGGCAGCAGATGGATCTTCTCACCATAGGAGGGCGCTTTTTCCAAAGAAATTGAAAGAGCATGCGTTCCATGGTGGTGAGTGTTTCCTTAGGGCAAGGCACGACAGTCAGGCGGTAGTAGATGACGGACGCTATGTAAATGTTCACCACCTCCGCTCGACCTTTCAGGGACAGCCTACACTTAGCCCATTTCTTGGTCAGTGCAAACACCTTGCTCGTAACCTCTCCCCAGTTCTTTTCCACTTGGAGGTCCGGTCCAAACCAGACCCCAAGCAACTTCACCGGGCCCTCCGTCCAGTGTCCGACGACACCGTCGGGAGGCATCGGTCTGCCTCTCCACGTTCCGAGTTGCAGCCCGGTTCCGTTTCGCTCCTGACAACCTTTCGTATTCCTCCAGTAAGGTACCGATCGCCTCGATCTCCGAGTCGGTCGATACCATTACTGTTACGTCATCGGCTTAGGCCGACACCGCTTTGTTCAATCCTGGTTCCTGTCTCAAGGCCGCACCTCCACTACTGCCAACGTCTAGCACCAACAAACGACCTTCCGGGTCAGAGTGAACAACCTGTACGGCAAGACCCAGGTGTTTTTCCAGCAGTACGACAACCCCACCCCCACCTCCAGGTTGACAGAGAGATGCGTGCACCTAAAAGTCATCGAAGGTAGGGGCCAGCTGCCGCACGACACTGATCCGAGTCTCACAGATAACCATCACATTTATACCACGTGACCTGAGGTCATTTAGAAGTTTTACTTGCTTCCAAGTTGAGCCCAGGCCACGTGCATTCAAACATCCTACTCTTAACACATCCATGTGGGCGGCAAAGCCAAAGGAGAGTGTAGAGACCTACCTTTCTGCTTCCCGGGGTTCGGGTCGTACGACTTCCATGGGGTAGGGGGTGTTGGATGAAGGGGTGTCTTGTGGTGGTGTGGGGTCGTCAGTGTGTGGTGGGGTTGGGGTGTTTGGAGTTGTGTTGGGGAGGGGAAGGGGAGGGGGAAAGCTTTTTAGGAGGACGTGGTTTATGGGTTTGACAGAGGGTGGTCCTTCGTCCTCCTTAAAATCCTTTTTTAGTTTTTGGTAGAGGTTTATTGGGATCTTTATTAATTTTAAATGTGGGTAGTTTTCTGAAGAAACAAAGTTTACCCCTTCGGTTTGTACCGAAGGGTTATTGTTTATGAGTTCATTTAATTTATTATTGTTTCTCTTGATGTAAGTATAGTGTAATGTCTATTTTTCGGATATGTGTGAGTGTCTCGAAGAGGGGAGGGGCAGGCTTGGTTTTGTTTGTTGCTGGAGGGGTGTTTTGTGTTTTGTTGGATTGTGTTGACATTTGGGTGGGGGTTGTTTGGCCTTGTGTGTTTTGCACATGTTTTCTTTTTTTCCTTTTAATCTGTCTGAAGGACTCCGTTTCTTCCTCCGAATTCGTTGGGTTATCTTCAGTATTGGAGGGAAGATGTATGTTTGCTGGTAATGTTTCCGTGTTAGTTTTCTTTGTGGGGGAGATGGATGTAACTATGTTAGACCGTGTTATGTGTCGTGGCTGCGGTGGTTGTGTTGTTTTATTGAGTGAGGGGTTGGGTGGGACTGTGTTTTGTTTTTGGGTAATGTGTTGTGTCTATTTGTGCTGTGGTGGTGGTGTGGTTTTACTGAGGGACAGGTTGGGTGGGACTGAGTTTTGTTGTTTGTTTATCTGTTGTGGTGGTGGTGGTGGAGCTGGTGTTGGTAGCAGGGTTTTCTTCTTGTTGAGTTGGGGACAAGCCGCCTTCAGGTGCCCTCTGCCTGCACAGATATGACAGGACGGCCTTCTCCCCTCCACGCTAATGTTTATATACCCGTGGCCCTCTAATAGGATTCTGTCGGGTATTTGGGCAATGCGTTCAGGCTTCATTTGCACTACAAGTTCTATACCTGTTCCACTGAACGCATTGCCTATGGTTTTCCCAATGGAAATAACGTTGTCATTCGCTGGATCGATGAAGCCAGCTATGAGCCAGCAGTAGTCCATATCTGGCATCATCGCATCCAGCCATATGCGCTGAGTTCTTTTACCCATATAAGATGGATAAAAGGTAAAATTTGTCGAACGAATCGGCGACAAAGCATATTTTTTCGCCGCCGATTCGTTTTTCATAATAATGGCCAGGCTTCCATAGAGCCTGTCTCTTCTTATGAAAGTGGCTTCATTAAGTACTTCTCTAAGTACCGCTTTAATTTCTGCTTGTGTTGGTTGTTGTGGCTTTTTTGAGATGTTGTTGATGGTGCGGAAAACGACCGTCCGACTTTCAATATCTTTGGTGAGTTTTGGGGGCATTTTTACTGACAAGGCTCCATTTTCCCCTTGAGTTATGAATTGTTTGGCGTTTTTTATTCTTTGTGCCACATCTGAAATAATTTCAGGTATGTATGTTAAATATTTTTTTGTTTGTTTGTGCAAATGAGATGTTATTGGTGTTGACTTTGTCGTCTGTTTTGCTTTCTGTTATGATGTTGTTGTTTTCAAATGTTATTTTTGTGTTTGTTGTTTCTTTGTTTGTGGTATTAATATTGTCATGCAATTCTTTCAAATTTGTTGTTGTTGTTGGAATCAATCTCCAGATTTGTGTTTTCGTCGACATTTTTCTCCGCACATTCGTCTGTTTTCATTTTATTTTTTCTTTCCTTCTCTATGACGTTAGTTGGGAAGGAAGGGGGGACTAAAGCGTGCGAGCTTACAACTCTTACCGCTGTCCCCCACCACTATTTTCGTTAGCTTCGTTTAACATTTCTCCCAGACGATTGAAATTTTATGCAACAAAATTTTTAAAAACAGGTTTTTCACCCCTGGGAGGGGCGAAAATGAGCTGACACACCGCCTGACAGTTCAGACGGGGGGTCAAGCTACACAACAGTATCAAAATTAAAATTAAACTTACAAAATTCACGCAATAAATTGGAACAAAACTTGTGCGCGAAGTGAATTACGTCTACGCTATCGAACAGACGACAGCTAGATTATAGATATACAGATAGATAGATAGATAGATAGATAGATAGATAGATAGATAGATAGATAGATAGATAGATAGATAGATATCTTTGATTTGTGTAGACTAAACTTTCATTCTTCGTATTAGAACATTTTCTTTTTGCTTCCAGTTTGAAGCGTTTTTCAGCAGTAAAATTTTGTTTTGCGTCAAAGATCTAATCTGTGTGGAATATAATCGGATTACACTTTAAATTCACAGCCAACTGTAAACTTGGAATACTATTTTCTTGTCTGCTGCATTTAGTATTTATTTGACATATGTGTTGGTGACTAGATATGTGCAATATTATTAACTCACCAATAATTTTATTTGTATATTTAACATTTATATCATGTGATAAATAACACTTACAAGGTATGAAAGCATATAACATCTGCAAGAAATAATAGTCAAATATTTTCTAATCAAAATGCTGAAAAATGAAACAACATTTTGAACAGTGTAGTTCACAGCACAGAAAACAACGAGTTCATACTTGCTGGAATACCTTTGATCAGAGATTTACTTGATCAAAACTGACTTAGGGATAAGCTACAGAAACACTACAGAAACACGTACTCGGTCGCTTGAGCTACTAGATGAAGGAAGAAAAAACCAACACTGAATCATTTAAATCCAGATGTAGTATGTATTATGAGCGGTAAATTTACAAACTCATTGGAAAGTTCAAATCCCGTCGAGATCAACATTACCTTTCACCTTTTCGAGGTCAATAAAAACAAGTACCTCTCCTGTATTAGAGTCAATTATTCCTCTATATCTATTATTCACCCCCCTCTCTCTCTCCACCTCTCTTGAAGAAATTGACAGTATTTATACCTGGCGAAGACATATATATATATTGGATTTTTTATTATGCATGACCTACGTGTACGAAAAAAAAAAGGTTTCTAACACTTTAATGGAAATAAAGATTATTAAATAACAATCCGTGCCCATAAATCTTACCGTACTCATGTCTGATAGCATATTCGATAATACCCATCGATGCATAACGATTTCCACTTATTATTTTCCTAATCTACAGAAATAAGTATGAGACTGCATTTATGTGTATACGTGTGTCATGATTGCGTAAATATACACATTCATGAGAGTGCCTGTGTGTTTGGGTTCTTGAGGGTGCATGTATATATATATGTGTGTGTGTGTGTGTGTGTGTATATGCGTCCGTGTGTGTGTGTGCGTGTGTGTTTTTGTGGGGGGCGGATTTCTGTGAATATTAGTAAAATCGATATATATTAGTGTTTGTTTAGTATTGTTGCTGTTTGTATCATTTTCTGTCGTTTTTTTTATCAAATCCTTATTCTTCAAACTAAAGGAATTACACCATCACATATTTAAAATATACAAAAGATAAAACATTTCCTATGATAAGATTATAGAAGGTCGATAAGTAAAAATCCAATAAAGAGAAGACGCGTGAAGTACCCAATCAATATTTTGTAAGACCAGATGATGTTTTCGTAGGATATGAATATTTCCAGTAAATTTTATTACGGTGATAAACCCGTTACACACACACACACACACACACATACACACACACACACACACACACACACACACACACACACATATATATATATATATATATATATATATATATATATGTATATAAAATAGAAAAAATGAGGAAGTTTCGTTTACATATGAAAAATATTTATTGTGTATAGACCTATTACGCGCGTTTCGCAGAGGATTGGCTCAAGGTGATCCATAGGGGTTATGGACCCGACTCTACTATCTATCTGCTCCGCAGATTTGTGTGTGTGTGTGTGTCTGTGTGTGTATAAATATCATGTGCCAGTAGGTTAGAGGAAGACAACTGGAAGGGTAAATTGCCCTAACGGTCAGGGTGGCCGTAGTATTTGAGTGGCCTCTCCAAGAGTAATCCTCGAAAGAATTTTCTTTGAAATTTTACTTTTATAATTTTTTGCAGTCACTTTTTTACACCCAAAAGCCATTCTATATCGGAGTCAACTTAGCATTTCACCCTTCTGATTGCAACTATATAAAAGTGTCATGTACGGCGATATGCTGAGAGTCTTCTGTCCTAATTAAAGTCCATTGTTGTTATTTAAGTTATTAAGGTGGTGAATAATGAGTGACTGACCTAAATGTCTTGCTTTTGTTGTTGTGTAGAGGGTGGAGGAGGAGAAGAAAGAGGAAAAGGAGGAAATGGGAATGGTAAAGGTAGAAGCAGAGAAGAATCTCTCATGATGATGATGATGATGATAATGGTGGTAGTGGTGGTGTTGGTGGGGTTGGTGGTGGTGGTGTTGGTAGTGGTGGTTGTGGTAGTTGTGGTGGTGGTGGTGGTGATGATGATGATGATGATAATGATGATGCTGATGGTGGTAGTGGTGGTGTTGGTGGTGGCGGTGGCGGTGGTGGTGGTGGTTGTGGTACTGGTGGTGGTGGTGATAATGATGAAGATAATGATAATGATAATGATGATGATGATGATGATGTTTTTGTTGTTCTCGCTCATATTCTCGTGTGTATTGTCTTCTCGTTGTTCTTGCTCTTTTAAAGTAACCTTCATTATGATTTAATTAATAGAAACAATTATTAGATAATTATAAACTAGTGCTTGAGGTTTTGTTTTGTTTTTTGTTTATTTTCATTTATTGCTGTTTCTCTTCGTATTGTAATCAGTCGCCATTTTTCTCCGTGTTCTTCATCACCATCATCACCATCATCGCCATCAGTAATAGCAGCGGTATCTTAACCATCAACAATATCGTCTTCACCATCACCACCACAACGATCATCCTCTACCTTCACCTCCTCTTCCTCATCATCATCATCATCCTCATCATCATCACCACCATAATCATTGCCATCACCATGATGATGATGATAATCATCATCATCCTCATCATCACCATAATCATCATCATCACTATAATCACTATAATCATCATCATAGTTATCATCATCACCGTCGTTGTCGTCGTCGTCTTCATCATCATCATCATCATCATCACCACCACCACCACCATTATCATCATCATCATCATTGTCATCAATATATTCATCATCATCATCATTATCACCACCATTACCATAATCATCACCATCATTATAAACATCATCACCATCAGCATCATCATCAGTAGCAACTGCTGCTGTCATTTCTACCATCATCATTACTCTCATCACCATCATCATCATCGTCATCATCATCACCATCAATATCATCATCATCATCACCATCAATATCATCATCATCACCATCATCATTATCATCATCATTATCCTCATCACCATTATCATCATCAGCTGTGTCATTTCCACCACCATCATCATCATCATCATCATCGTCGTCATTATAATGTTTCAGATGAGAATTAATAGTCATTAATTATTTCCGTGACTCTCAAGATAAAGTTTGCATGACAAACGCGAAACGAACTCTAATTTTTAATAAGGCAACCTGTTTTACGTTAATGACTGCTAATTAAGAACATATTTTATTATCAGTTTCGAAACATCTATTTAAGAAACAATCTACCTAGTATTTACTACATAAAGTATAAATTAGTCTCAAATTGCTTTGGATAATAATAGAAACATTTTATATTTAGCTAATTAGTTACTTTCTCTAATTCTATACACGCACACACACACACAAACACCCACCCATACACACATATATATATATATATATATATATATATATATATATATATATATATATATATATATATATATATATATATATATGCATACACACACACACACACACATATATATATATATATATATATATATATATATATATATATATATATAAAGTATTAAAAAAATAATGAATAAAACAATGAAACAGTTCCTTATATTAAACAAAAAAAGTTCATTATTTAACGATCGTTTCTAGGACATATATGTGTTAGAATTGGTATGCATATTCAACAGATCTATGTACAAAATTATACAAAATTATACAAATTATCAAATATAATATACATACCAACACATACATATGCCGTCTTCAGAAATAATCATTATTATTTCTGAAGACGGCATATGTATGTGTTGGTATGTATATTATATTTGATAATTTGTATAATTTTGTACATAGATCTGTTGAATATGCATACCAATTCTAACACATATATGTCCTAGAAACGATCGTTAAATAATGAACTTTTTTTGTTTAATATAAGGAACTGTTTCATTGTTTTATTCATTATTTTTTAAATACTTTATCTTGACTCTGTATTCCGTTTATCTTTCACCGAAAGTGATTTTTGAATGCATCTCTTCTTTCCATGATATCCGGATTACATTGAGTTCTTCATACGGATTGGACACTACCGTAAACTCTTGGTAGATTTATCTACATATATATATATATATATATATATATATATATATATATATATATATATATATATATATATATATATATATATATATATATATATATATATATATATATATATATATACAGAGAGAGAGATCTATATATATATTCATACATACATATATTGAAAATAGGGGCGCACAGGACAGAGACAATGGATAAAACAACGGAAAACTGACAGCCTCATCTCTTCAGCCAACCTCTGTAAATCACGACGGTTTCGGTTTATCAATTAGGACGCAGTAGAACAGCTAGAGACAAAGCCAGGACACATTATGCCTTTCGACGAATTATACAAATATACATGAAAGGGTATCCCAAATGAGTCAACTGACAAAGAATGGAGTATTTTCCTTGCTTGATCAGGGTTGATGTGATGCTTATCAACAAAGAAAATAACAAAACATGCAGTGGCAACTATACCCACCAACGTTACCTACCTTGTCCCAAATCTGAAGATTATCAACAGTTATCACAGAGTTTTAATATCATACTTAGGCGCTCTACATATCGCTGGGAGGTAGATATAACCGCACGATACTTCAGCTGAGAGGACCTCTTAATCTTTTACTCGTATTATATATATTACAAAGTTATTGGTGTGGTAGTTGTTGTTTAATCTAGGTCAGCGCTGATTGAACAAAAGCATTCCAGTTTGATCCATCTCATCTTTTATTTGGTGTTACTATGTCTATATCTAAAGCTTTCTTCCATTGATAAGGCGGTAGGTGTGATTTGAGGGAGCCTTCACTGCAACTTCAAGTAGTTCATATCACTACATAGGGATTTCTTCATTGGCTCATGATGATAAGTGATGTGTTTAGTAGACATTATTATCACGGTTATTTTATTTAGAAATACAAAAGTAAAATTAAACCTTTCTGTAACTTCTGATATTGTTTGAAGGGAAGGTGCGATAAACTATTTATTTCTATACTGTTCGTTGTTATATTTCTTCTTTGTCTCTTTTTCCTATTCTAAATCTAGAATGTAAAGTAAGAGAAATGAGATGAGCAGGAAACTAAAACTCCACAAATCACAACTGATATGTGCCTTGCTTACAAATATACATTTGCTGGCTCGTTAAGAATATATCTCTTTAACTAAAACCAAACAACTTCACATTACATGAAGTTGTTTGGAGTGTAATCAAGGAAACAAAAGCAAAAAGTCAAAAGTGAAGAGAAGAAAATGAAGCAAATATAAATTGTTCTTGAGAGAAAATAAATAGAAAATTCTCAATCGAGTCAAAGCTATAAAAACAAAGTCTACTTTTATTCTTTTGCATTAAAAACAAAATAGTTTTGAGTTAAAAGATTATTCCGGTTTGCACCGAATCGTCAACTAATGGGCGTTTTTTCAATCGAAGATGTGTATATAACAATCAAGGAGACAGCTTGTTAGCAAATGAATGACAGTGCACAGTTCTTCACGCAAATTGAGTAAGAAAGAAAATTAAGAAGTAAAATGAGATGTAGCCCAAAGCTATAGAAAAATTATCGAACATGATGAGAAAATATAAAACTTATTTATGGCCATGTATTTAATGATGATTTATATTGACTCGGGATTATATTTTCTACCTATGGATACTCTTACGTCTGATAGCCGTTTTCTCGGAATGCAAAGTGATGAATGAGTTAAGGACATACACATTTGGTATCGTAGCTATTCAAATGTCATGATGGCAGAAACAGTTAACCACGAAACATTGAGGATGCTTTATTCAGGCACTAGACCTGGTAAATGAAGCAATATATTTTCTTCGCCAAATTCCTTATCTACTTTAAATTAAAATCAAAATATTTTTAATTTTAATTCCTATGCCCCAAAATATAAACGACATTGCCACTTCTAGAATGCCTATTTAAATACTCTCCGTTTATCAACTTCACAGCCAAAGCGCCATTCGAAAACTGTCGGGATAAATTCATCAAATTCATCAATATCCTCAATAACGATTTCAGTGTCCTGAAGGATCAATAAAATAATAAACTGCTACTATTTGTTATTTTATAAATGAATTAATCAAGCTTGAAATTAATAACAAATAATGATTTATTGAGTATTTTTTAGGTTTAATTATAGATTTTCTTTTCAATTTTCAAATCAATAAATGTAAAAGAAATCAATAATTGTTGTATACAGTTTCAATTAAAATTTTTTTTTTTAAACAAAATGCGGTTACTCAAAGAACCCACTTAAGAAGTATTTTCTACTGCGCTCATTAATGTCCATTAAGTATTTGATTTCATATCTGTTAAACTTCTAACTCGCAGTTACTTGAATTACTTTGAATGTGATCTTTGTTCTATTTTCTTGAATAACCAGTCACCACATCAAATAAAAAAAATAAGTAATTTCAACGTCGGCGTTTTAATATTGTGCCGGTAACAAGATATAAATAATTGGACCTTGTGTGCGTGTGTGTGCGTCTGCATATGTATGCATACATGCATACATGCATACATGCATACATGTATATATATATATACAGATCAAGATTATTCCAGTTTTAAACTGGTAAGACCATTATTCAGCAGAATGCCGGATACTTGGGATAATAGAGTGTAAATATATTAGAGTGTCAGGGCCCGTCAGCTGAGGTCTTGTCGTTTCTCTAGTCTGGAATTTGCTATCTAAACAGCAATCATTCCGTTCAACCGTCGGGACACCGACTTTCTAATATATATATATATACATATGTATATATGTATATATACATATGTATGTATGTATATATATACATATCTATATACATATCTATATATACATATGTATATATAGATATATTCAGAAACGAAATATATATATATATATATATACATATATATATATATAAGCATGTAAATATATACAGGGTGTTCCAAAAATGTATATACAGTTCAACAACATTCTAATAAATATTGCCTATACAGGTAATCAAAGGTAAGTATACATCTTTTGGGACACCCTGCATATATATATAAATATATATATATATACATATAGACACATTATATATAAATATATATATATATATGTGTGTATATATATGAACAAACGATCAACGATGGTTGCTGGACACTACGGCTTAATACGGGATATTTGTTTACAAACACACCGAGCATTATAATAAATGTTCGGTGAATCCATACGTACATATATATATGTGTGCATGTATGTATATATATATACATACTACTGTACGTCTGTGTACATATATGTATGTACGTGTACATACTTATATTTAAGTAACAGCCCTACTAAGAGTGGGAAATAAAATTTCGTTTCATTTTTCCGTTTATCGTTTTCGGTGTACCCGGCCGATTAACCCACTCAATATGCAAATTGGGCTACTCAGCCGTTAATATGCATAAGGTAAGTATATACGTTCAACAATCTGGCAGGAAGGTATACGTTGCTTACGATAGCTAATAAGTTTTAAACTAGTACGGCGTTCCTTTGTCAGTGCTGAACAAACGAGCAACGATGGTTGCTGGACACTACGGCTTAATACGGGATGTTTGTTTACAAACACACCGAGCATTATAATAAATGTTCGGTGAATCCATACGTACATATATATATGTGTGCATGTATGTATATATATATATATATATACATACTACTGTACGTCTGTATACATATATGTATGTACGTGTACATACTTATATTTAAGTAACAGCCGTACTAAGAGTGGGAAATGAAATTTCGTTTCATTTTTTCTGTGTATATATATATATATATATATATATATATATATGTATATATATATATATGTATATATATGTATGTATATATATATATATATATATATATATATATATATATATATATATATACATACGCACACATAATCTATCTATCAGCATATTGTCAAGTATGCCAAGGTTTTAAAGAATTTTCCAGAGAGATATGTGATTGACAATGCCAAAGGCTTTGGTCAAGTCGAGAAAAACTATCAATTGCTCCTGGTTCTTTTCATGTGTGTGTATATATATATATATATACATATGTCTATATAGATATGTATATACATATATATATATATATATATATATCAAGATGATATATATATATATATATATCATCTTGATATATCGCTTAGTTGAGCAAAATGCCCATTTCATGTTGAATGGCCAAGGTAGTTTGGTTCCAACATAACCTGTATGAACCAAGGAGTGAAATTATCTTGTCTTTCATTAATATGATATCATGAAACAATTCAATTGGCCATAATTGTGACACTAACGCTCTTGTTAAATATTGAACATCACAACTCCCTACTTGTATTCTTATGCTTACATAAGCAATTACTTTATCTTTGTGTTTGTGTGGTGATTCATTCTCCCTTGCTTATTCTTCTGCTGAAAGCATACACGTATACGAACATTCATAAACACAAACACAAATATATACATGCGTAAACTCACATGACACACACACACACACACACACACGCACACACACATACACACACACACATCCCATTAAGAAACTCATTAGAGAAAAGCATGTTTCAATACTTGTTCGAAAGTGGAGTTTCTAAGTAGTAATTCCTTGTAAGGTACTGCATGCTTAGGCCTATAATGAGGACTTAGTAGAGTAGTAGTAGTAGTAGTAGTAGTAGCAGTAGCAGTAGCAGTAGCAGTATAGTAGTAGTAGTAGTAGTAGTAGTAGTAGTAGTAGTAGAGGCGGCGACCGCAGTGTTAGTAGTAGTAGGATCTATCGTTGTTGCTTACCATCAAGCAGACATATCAGGAAATACGCACCAACTCTTTAGAAGAATCCATGAGTATATTATCTAATGTGTTTTTCCTTAAAAGACTACCTTGCATTATTTATAGGGCAGTATCGTTAAAGGGTCGGACGCTATGCTTTGCAGCATAGTTACGTATCTTTACGATCTGAGTTCAAATCCCGCCGAGGTTGACTTTGCCTTTCATCCTTACGGAATCGATAAAATAAAGTACCTGTAATGCACTGGGTAATTGCTGGCCTTGTGCCTAAAGTAGAAAAAATTATTTATAGGTAGGGGGCGGTGAATTGGCAGTATCGGTAGAGGGTTGGACGTCATGCTTTCTAGCATAGTTACGTCCCTTTACGGTCTTAGTTCAAATCCCATCGAGGTTAACGTTGCTTTTCATCCTTACGGGGTCAATAAAATAAATACCAGTAATACACTGGGATAATTGCTGGCCTTGTGCCAAAAGTAGAAACAATTATTTATAGGTAGATTTGACTGTTAGTCCTAATGTTTCGTACGACTACATAGAGACATCGACTGTAGCTTCCACCAATGAAATAGACCTTGCTTTATAAGTGAGTAAACCTGTATCTGTGAAATGCAATTTTGTTCTATGTTGTAATTTTCATTACAGCGTATATTTTACATTGTAGGTATTGTCGCACATTAAAAAGTTGCATTCACCATAAGACTGACAGTAGATATATATAAGATGATGATCAGGAAATACAATAAAATTAGTGATCAGTTTCTTCATTCAGCAATGTTTTGTTTTTAACTAAGTTGAAAGAAAGATAAAATAAACGAAAACAAAAATTCAGTATCATAGACATACTACTAATTTATACTTTCTACATTTTAGTTTTATTTTATTCGTTACCAACGTTATAATGAAACGACGTTTAGTAGTTTAGTGGAGTTTGTTTGTATTATCTACGCCTTAAATTGGCGGTGGATTGGCAGTATCGGTAGAGCGTCAGACAACATACTTTACAGCATAGAGTTATGACCCTTTACGTTCTTAGTTCAAATCCTGAGTTAACTTTGCCTTTCATCCTCACGGGGTCGATAAAATAAAGTACCAGTAATGCACTGGGATAATTGCTGGCCTTCTGCCAAAAGTAGAAACAATAACCTACTCCTTAAATGAACGTGTTTGCTTGTGTATGTTTTTCACTTCGTTTACCAGAAAATGTTATTCAAATAGGTTACTGTATATTGTTGCTGCTGTCGTTGTTGTTGCTCCTTTTGTTCTTGTTCTTGGTGATATTCTTGTTCTTGCTGCTTCTGTTGTCGATGTTCACGCTGTTGTTTTTCTCTATCCCCATATCAACCCTGATTGAACAGACATATGATCAAAGACCTTCCAGTGGAGATCTCCTGTTGTATGTGTTTTCAATCAATGAACTGCAATGTCCAATGTTTCATTTTTTAAAAACAGTA
>OZ024746.1:49528956-49531456 GCA_964016885.1 Eledone cirrhosa
TCTATTATTTTGATAAGGGGTGGCTCTTTTGAGCACACTCCAGGTCAAATCATATTCTATATTCTTATTTTTATAACTATTGATTTTTTCTGCTAGAGATGTTGTATTAGCCAGTGCGGCATTTTTAAAACTATGCTTGTGGGTATTAAACCTTGTCTTAAAATTGTTAGAGGTAGCTCCTATATATGAGCAAATAGAATCTTTAGTTTTAACATTACATTTATAGACTATGTTGTTAACAAGACAATTCCCTTTTAATGGGCAGTTTGCTTTGTTTCTACAGTTACAACCTTTCGTTAATTCTGTATTTGAGGAGATATTATGGTTAATTTGATGTACTGGTGGTATACTTATGGTTTTCTTACATTTATATGCATTATAGGCACTTATATTTTGTTTTATGCTATTTGTTGTAGAGTATGAGAATTTAACTGTAGACCTATTTAAGATTTGATGGTATTTGTGGTTTGGCGGGAAGTTTTTCTCTAGGATATAAAAAAATTTTTTAGCAATATTATCCTTAATTTGTAAATTAAATGGAGCATTATACCAAGTAACCCGTCTATTACGGTTTCTATGTTGTTTATTATTTTTATTATTTTTATAGGTTGTATCGTGATGTTTACTAGGAGGATTAATGTTAATGATCTCACCACAACCATTTTTAGTTATATTTGTAGATTTAGGTGTTTTATCCTTTTTATTAGGAGTTTTATTATTAATATTTATTAGAGTTGTATGATGAGTAGTTTTTTGAGAGTTACTATATTTTATATTAGAAGATTTGGTATTTTGGGGTATAGTGTGGGTGGCATTTAGGTGTGTACTTTTCATTTGGTGTTTGTTGGTAATATTAGGTTGTATGCTTTCAGTATTTTTAGTAGAAGGTATATATTCTAATCTATTTTTGTGGCCACTTCTATCTAGAGCTTCGTTATAGAAGGTCGCATTTTTATCAAATACATCTTGGTTAGAAGAAAGGTTAGAAATTCTAAGTGATATATTATATGCAAGGTTTTTAAGGATAGATTTAGGGTGATTAGATTGTGAGTGTATGTAATGTAAGTTTTGGTTTGGTTTATGGTAAGGTTGGTAGATACCCGTAGCTAAATCTAAAGTTATATCTAGGAAATTTACTACTTTACTTGTTTTTTCAAAAGTAATATGAAGATTATAATAGTCTTTAAGGAAAGTTCTAATATGTTTTTTGTTTTTTTCAATTTCTGAAAGGCTAAGGTTGTTAGAAAGAAGAAGACAGTCATCACGATATAAACCACCTTTGAGGTGGGGAAAGGAGGCATTTATGTTGAAAAGGAGAAAGAGGCCCACAAGATCAGTAATTTGGGCGGAATCGCTTGAACCCATAGTAATATCAAATAGATTACTATATGTGTTTCTGGTCCAGTATTCATTCTGAAATTCAATAAGTGTTAGTCTAGCATGTGTAATAATATTAATGTCATCCAAAGTTAAGTTAGATCTATTTTTAGCAAATATCAATGCTTTGTTCAGGAGTATAGGTGATATAGAAGAATAGTAATTATCTATATCAAATTGTAGAAATGAAGCAGAAGATTTACATCTAATATTTTTAAACCAGTTAATTACCTGGGAGGTGTTTTCCCAGAGTGGTAAAATAACGTGTTTTCTTATTTGTGGGATGACTCTATCCAAAATTTTTTTGCTAATTATTCCAATATCTGATTTGGAGGGACATATAAGTCTAATAGAAGGATTTGAGTTAAAGTTTGATTTATGATCCTTCAGGTTGAAGTGTGGTCTTTTCAATGCCAAAGGTTCAGTTCTATCTTCAATGTTTAGTTTTTTTACTATGTTGTGTGTTTTGTTGTTGATGTTGGTGAGTGACGCATTATTAGATTTTTTATAATTTTTTCTGAGTTCTTTATATATGAACTCATTATAATGTTCAATATCCATATGATACAAGTTACCAGTTTTGTCCGAGTGGACATGGATTTTTTTAGACTTTTTTAGGTCCAATAGGGTAGAATCAAGGTCCTTTTGAAAGACGGATTTATACTTTTTAAATTTGAGGTGTTTAATTAAATTAAAAAGGTCTTTCTCGAAGTCTTCAAGTAAAAAGTTGTGTGGTGGATTCTTGTAAGTATTGAAATCATACATATATTTCCGATCTGCTTGTTTAGATTTTTTATCGAAGTGGTAGGCTCTCCATCTAACCCTTCTGATAAAATTATTAGTTTTTTGAATCATAAGGAGTAAGAAGTCATCCTTAGAAGGTATTGGTATGTTTTTTAAAGAGGTTCCCAAATATTGTTTTTCCATTGTGATATGGATGATGGACAATTGAAAGAGCTCAACTAAATGTATATGGGTTTATAAAATCATACATATATATGTATATACATAAATATAAAATTAATACACACATACAGTACAAAAATACGAATATTTCCGTGAAAATAGGAGCAAAATTATGTAGATAAATCTACCAAGAGTTTACGGTAGTGTCCAATCCGTA
>OZ024746.1:49536456-49538956 GCA_964016885.1 Eledone cirrhosa
GTTGTATGCTTTCAGTATTTTTAGTAGAAGGTATATATTCTAATCTATTTTTGTGGCCACTTCTATCTAGAGCTTCGTTATAGAAGGTCGCATTTTTATCAAATACATCTTGGTTAGAAGAAAGGTTAGAAATTCTAAGTGATATATTATATGCAAGGTTTTTAAGGATAGATTTAGGGTGATTAGATTGTGAGTGTATGTAATGTAAGTTTTGGTTTGGTTTATGGTAAGGTTGGTAGATACCCGTAGCTAAATCTAAAGTTATATCTAGGAAATTTACTACTTTACTTGTTTTTTCAAAAGTAATATGAAGATTATAATAGTCTTTAAGGAAAGTTCTAATATGTTTTTTGTTTTTTTCAATTTCTGAAAGGCTAAGGTTGTTAGAAAGAAGAAGACAGTCATCACGATATAAACCACCTTTGAGGTGGGGAAAGGAGGCATTTATGTTGAAAAGGAGAAAGAGGCCCACAAGATCAGTAATTTGGGCGGAATCGCTTGAACCCATAGTAATATCAAATAGATTACTATATGTGTTTCTGGTCCAGTATTCATTCTGAAATTCAATAAGTGTTAGTCTAGCATGTGTAATAATATTAATGTCATCCAAAGTTAAGTTAGATCTATTTTTAGCAAATATCAATGCTTTGTTCAGGAGTATAGGTGATATAGAAGAATAGTAATTATCTATATCAAATTGTAGAAATGAAGCAGAAGATTTACATCTAATATTTTTAAACCAGTTAATTACCTGGGAGGTGTTTTCCCAGAGTGGTAAAATAACGTGTTTTCTTATTTGTGGGATGACTCTATCCAAAATTTTTTTGCTAATTATTCCAATATCTGATTTGGAGGGACATATAAGTCTAATAGAAGGATTTGAGTTAAAGTTTGATTTATGATCCTTCAGGTTGAAGTGTGGTCTTTTCAATGCCAAAGGTTCAGTTCTATCTTCAATGTTTAGTTTTTTTACTATGTTGTGTGTTTTGTTGTTGATGTTGGTGAGTGACGCATTATTAGATTTTTTATAATTTTTTCTGAGTTCTTTATATATGAACTCATTATAATGTTCAATATCCATATGATACAAGTTACCAGTTTTGTCCGAGTGGACATGGATTTTTTTAGACTTTTTTAGGTCCAATAGGGTAGAATCAAGGTCCTTTTGAAAGACGGATTTATACTTTTTAAATTTGAGGTGTTTAATTAAATTAAAAAGGTCTTTCTCGAAGTCTTCAAGTAAAAAGTTGTGTGGTGGATTCTTGTAAGTATTGAAATCATACATATATTTCCGATCTGCTTGTTTAGATTTTTTATCGAAGTGGTAGGCTCTCCATCTAACCCTTCTGATAAAATTATTAGTTTTTTGAATCATAAGGAGTAAGAAGTCATCCTTAGAAGGTATTGGTATGTTTTTTAAAGAGGTTCCCAAATATTGTTTTTCCATTGTGATATGGATGATGGACAATTGAAAGAGCTCAACTAAATGTATATGGGTTTATAAAATCATACATATATATGTATATACATAAATATAAAATTAATACACACATACAGTACAAAAATACGAATATTTCCGTGAAAATAGGAGCAAAATTATGTAGATAAATCTACCAAGAGTTTACGGTAGTGTCCAATCCGTATGAAGAACTCAATGTATTCCGGATATCATGGAAAGAAGAGATGTAATGAAAAATCACTTTCGGTGAAAGATAAACGGTATACAGAGTCAAGATAAATTATTAAACAAATAATGAATAAAACAATGAAACAGTTCCTTATATTAAACAAAAAAAGTTCATTATTTAACGATCGTTTCTAGGATATATATGTGTTAGAATTGGCATGCATATTCAACAGATCTATGTACAAAATTATACAAAATTATACAAACTATCAAGATTAAATATACATACCAACACATATATACGCCGTCTTCAGAAATAATGAAATGTATTTATTGATAATAACAACAATTCAAAATTTCAGGTCCGTTTGGGAACAAAATTGACCAATGAAAATACAAAAGGTTTTATGCAGTTCGGTGTGTGTATATACATGTAACTACCCTTACACATATTTTACAAAAATGTATGCTCAACTTGTATACGCATACCAAAAGGATGGATGCAAATACAAAATTTCAAGGTTAATGTCTCTGTAAGTTTATAATGCACAGATAAGATGCGTATAGACACATAAATATGAAATAAGTGTATACACATATTCTCATACTCACACATATCCGTACAATCACACACACACGCGCGTATATGCATAAACATACACATAACTACGAACATACAAACACACACACACCCCCACTCACATATATATATGTGGATATAATATCATAAGCACATGGATATTAATTCACTCACATAAACACTGCCACACACATTTAGATCAAGATACAGAAATTAGGTGGGAGGGGGGGAGAGGTCAGTATTCAACGGTTTGGGCAGACTGCTTATTATAGATGTATCTATAAACTAAGAAA
>OZ024746.1:49548956-49551456 GCA_964016885.1 Eledone cirrhosa
GTCAAATCATATTCTATATTCTTATTTTTATAACTATTGATTTTTTCTGCTAGAGATGTTGTATTAGCCAGTGCGGCATTTTTAAAACTATGCTTGTGGGTATTAAACCTTGTCTTAAAATTGTTAGAGGTAGCTCCTATATATGAGCAAATAGAATCTTTAGTTTTAACATTACATTTATAGACTATGTTGTTAACAAGACAATTCCCTTTTAATGGGCAGTTTGCTTTGTTTCTACAGTTACAACCTTTCGTTAATTCTGTATTTGAGGAGATATTATGGTTAATTTGATGTACTGGTGGTATACTTATGGTTTTCTTACATTTATATGCATTATAGGCACTTATATTTTGTTTTATGTTATTTGTTGTAGAGTATGAGAATTTAACTGTAGACCTATTTAAGATTTGATGGTATTTGTGGTTTGGCGGGAAGTTTTTCTCTAGGATATAAAAAATTTTTTTAGCAATATTATCCTTAATTTGTAAATTAAATGGAGCATTATACCAAGTAACCCGTCTATTACGGTTTCTATGTTGTTTATTATTTTTATTATTTTTATAGGTTGTATCGTGATGTTTACTAGGAGGATTAATGTTAATGATCTCACCACAACCATTTTTAGTTATATTTGTAGATTTAGGTGTTTTATCCTTTTTATTAGGAGTTTTATTATTAATATTTATTAGAGTTGTATGATGAGTAGTTTTTTGAGAGTTACTATATTTTATATTAGAAGATTTGGTATTTTGGGGTATAGTGTGGGTGGCATTTAGGTGTGTACTTTTCATTTGGTGTTTGTTGGTAATATTAGGTTGTATGCTTTCAGTATTTTTAGTAGAAGGTATATATTCTAATCTATTTTTGTGGCCACTTCTATCTAGAGCTTCGTTATAGAAGGTCGCATTTTTATCAAATACATCTTGGTTAGAAGAAAGGTTAGAAATTCTAAGTGATATATTATATGCAAGGTTTTTAAGGATAGATTTAGGGTGATTAGATTGTGAGTGTATGTAATGTAAGTTTTGGTTTGGTTTATGGTAAGGTTGGTAGATACCCGTAGCTAAATCTAAAGTTATATCTAGGAAATTTACTACTTTACTTGTTTTTTCAAAAGTAATATGAAGATTATAATAGTCTTTAAGGAAAGTTCTAATATGTTTTTTGTTTTTTTCAATTTCTGAAAGGCTAAGGTTGTTAGAAAGAAGAAGACAGTCATCACGATATAAACCACCTTTGAGGTGGGGAAAGGAGGCATTTATGTTGAAAAGGAGAAAGAGGCCCACAAGATCAGTAATTTGGGCGGAATCGCTTGAACCCATAGTAATATCAAATAGATTACTATATGTGTTTCTGGTCCAGTATTCATTCTGAAATTCAATAAGTGTTAGTCTAGCATGTGTAATAATATTAATGTCATCCAAAGTTAAGTTAGATCTATTTTTAGCAAATATCAATGCTTTGTTCAGGAGTATAGGTGATATAGAAGAATAGTAATTATCTATATCAAATTGTAGAAATGAAGCAGAAGATTTACATCTAATATTTTTAAACCAGTTAATTACCTGGGAGGTGTTTTCCCAGAGTGGTAAAATAACGTGTTTTCTTATTTGTGGGATGACTCTATCCAAAATTTTTTTGCTAATTATTCCAATATCTGATTTGGAGGGACATATAAGTCTAATAGAAGGATTTGAGTTAAAGTTTGATTTATGATCCTTCAGGTTGAAGTGTGGTCTTTTCAATGCCAAAGGTTCAGTTCTATCTTCAATGTTTAGTTTTTTTACTATGTTGTGTGTTTTGTTGTTGATGTTGGTGAGTGACGCATTATTAGATTTTTTATAATTTTTTCTGAGTTCTTTATATATGAACTCATTATAATGTTCAATATCCATATGATACAAGTTACCAGTTTTGTCCGAGTGGACATGGATTTTTTTAGACTTTTTTAGGTCCAATAGGGTAGAATCAAGGTCCTTTTGAAAGACGGATTTATACTTTTTAAATTTGAGGTGTTTAATTAAATTAAAAAGGTCTTTCTCGAAGTCTTCAAGTAAAAAGTTGTGTGGTGGATTCTTGTAAGTATTGAAATCATACATATATTTCCGATCTGCTTGTTTAGATTTTTTATCGAAGTGGTAGGCTCTCCATCTAACCCTTCTGATAAAATTATTAGTTTTTTGAATCATAAGGAGTAAGAAGTCATCCTTAGAAGGTATTGGTATGTTTTTTAAAGAGGTTCCCAAATATTGTTTTTCCATTGTGATATGGATGATGGACAATTGAAAGAGCTCAACTAAATGTATATGGGTTTATAAAATCATACATATATATGTATATACATAAATATAAAATTAATACACACATACAGTACAAAAATACGAATATTTCCGTGAAAATAGGAGCAAAATTATGTAGATAAATCTACCAAGAGTTTACGGTAGTGTCCAATCCGTATGAAGAACTCAATGTATTCCGGATATCATGGAAAGAAGAGATG
>OZ024746.1:49556456-49558956 GCA_964016885.1 Eledone cirrhosa
AGAAGGTATATATTCTAATCTATTTTTGTGGCCACTTCTATCTAGAGCTTCGTTATAGAAGGTCGCATTTTTATCAAATACATCTTGGTTAGAAGAAAGGTTAGAAATTCTAAGTGATATATTATATGCAAGGTTTTTAAGGATAGATTTAGGGTGATTAGATTGTGAGTGTATGTAATGTAAGTTTTGGTTTGGTTTATGGTAAGGTTGGTAGATACCCGTAGCTAAATCTAAAGTTATATCTAGGAAATTTACTACTTTACTTGTTTTTTCAAAAGTAATATGAAGATTATAATAGTCTTTAAGGAAAGTTCTAATATGTTTTTTGTTTTTTTCAATTTCTGAAAGGCTAAGGTTGTTAGAAAGAAGAAGACAGTCATCACGATATAAACCACCTTTGAGGTGGGGAAAGGAGGCATTTATGTTGAAAAGGAGAAAGAGGCCCACAAGATCAGTAATTTGGGCGGAATCGCTTGAACCCATAGTAATATCAAATAGATTACTATATGTGTTTCTGGTCCAGTATTCATTCTGAAATTCAATAAGTGTTAGTCTAGCATGTGTAATAATATTAATGTCATCCAAAGTTAAGTTAGATCTATTTTTAGCAAATATCAATGCTTTGTTCAGGAGTATAGGTGATATAGAAGAATAGTAATTATCTATATCAAATTGTAGAAATGAAGCAGAAGATTTACATCTAATATTTTTAAACCAGTTAATTACCTGGGAGGTGTTTTCCCAGAGTGGTAAAATAACGTGTTTTCTTATTTGTGGGATGACTCTATCCAAAATTTTTTTGCTAATTATTCCAATATCTGATTTGGAGGGACATATAAGTCTAATAGAAGGATTTGAGTTAAAGTTTGATTTATGATCCTTCAGGTTGAAGTGTGGTCTTTTCAATGCCAAAGGTTCAGTTCTATCTTCAATGTTTAGTTTTTTTACTATGTTGTGTGTTTTGTTGTTGATGTTGGTGAGTGACGCATTATTAGATTTTTTATAATTTTTTCTGAGTTCTTTATATATGAACTCATTATAATGTTCAATATCCATATGATACAAGTTACCAGTTTTGTCCGAGTGGACATGGATTTTTTTAGACTTTTTAGGTCCAATAGGGTAGAATCAAGGTCCTTTTGAAAGACGGATTTATACTTTTTAAATTTGAGTTGTTTAATTAAATTAAAAAGGTCTTTCTCGAAGTCTTCAAGTAAAAAGTTGTGTGGTGGATTCTTGTAAGTATTGAAATCATACATATATTTCCGATCTGCTTGTTTAGATTTTTTATCGAAGTGGTAGGCTCTCCATCTAACCCTTCTGATAAAATTATTAGTTTTTTGAATCATAAGGAGTAAGAAGTCATCCTTAGAAGGTATTGGTATGTTTTTTAAAGAGGTTCCCAAATATTGTTTTTCCATTGTGATATGGATGATGGACAATTGAAAGAGCTCAACTAAATGTATATGGGTTTATAAAATCATACATATATATGTATATACATAAATATAAAATTAATACACACATACAGTACAAAAATACGAATATTTCCGTGAAAATAGGAGCAAAATTATGTAGATAAATCTACCAAGAGTTTACGGTAGTGTCCAATCCGTATGAAGAACTCAATGTATTCCGGATATCATGGAAAGAAGAGATGTAATGAAAAATCACTTTCGGTGAAAGATAAACGGTATACAGAGTCAAGATAAATTATTAAACAAATAATGAATAAAACAATGAAACAGTTCCTTATATTAAACAAAAAAAGTTCATTATTTAACGATCGTTTCTAGGATATATATGTGTTAGAATTGGCATGCATATTCAACAGATCTATGTACAAAATTATACAAAATTATACAAACTATCAAGATTAAATATACATACCAACACATATATACGCCGTCTTCAGAAATAATGAAATATATTTATTGATAATAACAACAATTCAAAATTTCAGGTCCGTTTGGGAACAAAATTGACCAATGAAAATACAAAAGGTTTTATGCAGTTCGGTGTGTGTATATACATGTAACTACCCTTACACATATTTTACAAAAATGTATGCTCAACTTGTATACGCATACCAAAATGATGGATGCAAATACAAAATTTCAAGGTTAATGTCTCTGTAAGTTTATAATGCACAGATAAGATGCGTATAGACACATAAATATGAAATAAGTGTATACACATATTCTCATACTCACACATATCCGTACAATCACACACACGCGCGCGTATATGCATAAACATACACATAACTACGAACATACAAACACACACACACCCCCACTCACATATATATATGTGGATATAATATCATAAGCACATGGATATTAATTCACTCACATAAACACTGCCACACACATTTAGATCAAGATACAGAAATTAGGTGGGAGGGGGGGAGAGGTCAGTATTCAACGGTTTGGGCAGACTGCTTATTATAGATGTATCTATAAACTAAGAAAATAAAAAATAAAAATTAAAAAGGAAA
>OZ024746.1:49571456-49573956 GCA_964016885.1 Eledone cirrhosa
TATTTTTATCAAGTATATTTCAATATAATTTTTCAGGGTCACATCCCCTTTTTAAATGCAAAACAAAAACTAATAATGTGTTCTTCCATAACAGGTTCAAGTGTATGGATTTCGCATACGTGGAGCAGTCAAAGAAACCACTTTGCTCCTGATATATTGGTTTTTTTCTGTTGTTCTGATATATTGTTTAATTGTGGCTTCTGTGTGTTTAGGATTAAAGCGTCTTTATTCTTAAATTCTCCACATTCCTTTCCGCCGTTTCTATGGTGACTTCAATGTCTAGGTTGCTCATTTGTCAAAGTTTTATTGGGGGGGGGGGGTACTGCTGAAGTTCTCGTTGTCCTGTGTTCCTTGATCCTTATGTGCAGACGACCGTTTCTGTCTGATGACAATCCATCGATAGATATGGCCTGAACTACTCTACAAACCCCGACCTGCATACAACGATAAATGTATATTGTCTAAATGCCCCATCAACGACGCATGTATATATATATATATATATATATATATATATATATATATAGTGAAAGAATGAAGAGTAACATGGTTGGCTGCACAACAAGGGGCTTTATTTCAGGTATTGACAATTGTTTCATGATCAGGTGAGTCTAGAGGTCGCTAATCGCTTGATGTTGTGTCACTCGAGGCAAGATATATATAGAAGAGTAGCGCATAATCAAAAGAATAACATCAATAATAAAATATATGTGGTAAATAGGTAGAGAAGTTACAGATGTAAAGAGTAAAAAGTAAAAGCTAAGAAAAGATACATTAAAAAAGTAAGAAAATAAGAAAATGGAAAATATAAAGAAAGAAATAAGGATAAGTGAGAGCATGTAAGTACAGAGTATGCTTGTGGTGGTGGTGAGTAAGTGTTCTTATAAGGATTCTTTGGTGGGTTTAGTGCTAACATGGAAAGTCAAATTCGAAACATACATAGATACGTGTAGAGAGTCTGATGTAGCGACAGATAAAAGAAAAAAGAAAAAGCAATAAATTAGAGATTAATTGGGGGATACAAGTATGAGATTTAAGGGCTAGGGGTGGTTGGTGAAGGGAGGTTTGACAAACGTGTGTGGTAAATGTTATGCTGTTTCAGGGAAAGAGGGTGAAAGAGATGTTCAGAGATTTATGATCTAGTGACCAGTTGGCCGTTTGACAGTTAATAGTAGTGTGATGGTGTGTATTCCATATGCTAAAATCCACGTGGTTCATTTCTAATTTTGGGATTGCTGGTTCGAATCACGGTGGTTTGAAGTTTGTGAATCTGGTAGCTATGTTATGCCTACAGAAAATTGATCTTTCTATTTTGCTGTTAAGCAGCATCTTATTGTACCTTAAAATATGGTGTAGTTCTAAATTACAAAGTCCGCAGTGGGACATTCCGTTGCTGTAGTCCCTTGCTACCGATAATATTGACAAGCTAATCTTATATTCTTGGTTTGTGTTTTTAAACTGCCATATTTTATTGGCGAGCGTCGTAGAGTTCTCCAGTCTACGGTTCTTCATGGAGTGTCTGTGGACGTACCACCTTTTCTTGAACTCCCCAGACGTGGAACCTATGTAGTGCCAAGTAGAGTTGCCTGAATTTACATTACACAGGTACACCATACTCGAATCCAGGCATCTATTTTGTAGTGGGCACTTACCGGGTAGGTGGCAATTACAATTTGATGTTTTTCTGCGTGAGGTTCTTCGTTGCGGTTTTGTAAGTTGTTGTGGGTGGGTTGCGATTTAGGACTATTAGTGTTCTGTTGTGATGCGCTCTGATGTGTTTGTGGTTGTTATGTCGTTATGTGTTTGCGTTTTGTATTTGGTGCTATGGTGTTTGTTGGTAGGTTAATTTCTTTAGAGATATTTTTGTGGTTGATTTTACGTATGTGTGATTATATGTTGGCTGCAGTAGAGTAAGATAGTTTTATAGTTTTTCTATTAAAGATTCTATGGTATTTGCGTAGTTTAGGGAAGGTTGTTTAGTTTTTATAGAGGAGTTGAATATTGGATTGAACCATAGGTATTTTCTATCTCTGGATCTTCTATAGTTTTTTGGGGTCCTTATATTAGTGTTCGGTTCAGTAATGTTTCCTGCTCGTTGTCTAATTCCATTCTTAGTCCTATGCTTGTTACTTCTATAGGTGCGGGTAGTGTAGTTGTCGTTAGGTTTGTTGCTGCTGTCTCTATCTAGTATGTATTCCAGCTTCTCCTTATGTCCAGCCTTATGTAAAGCTATGTTATAATAGTTTGCGTGTTCATTAAAAATTTATAGGTTCGAAGATAGGCGGGATATTCTGAGGGATATACTATGTGCTATGGAGTTAATTATGGATCGGGGGTGGTTTCAGTTATAACTAATGTAGGCTAGATTCTCGTTATTCTTATGGAAGGGCTCTATTAATCCTGTGTTTAGGTTGAGTGTTACATCTAAGAAATTTGCTTTTTTAGAGTTAAGTTCGAAAGTGATACCTAGGCCTAGTTTGTTGAAGAAGACTGATGTTTT
>OZ024746.1:49576456-49601456 GCA_964016885.1 Eledone cirrhosa
ATATCTTATCGGTCGGAAATTCACTGGATAGTGGAAACATATTAGGGATTATTCAAAGTTATGTGTTAATATGCAAATGAATGTGTAAATAATTGAAAAAACACCCGTTTATTTAAATGACGCTGGGGAAAGATAGGAAAGAAAGAGAAAGAGAAAAAAATATTAATATTATGAGATAGATAGAGAGAAGAAATTCACAAGAGGATGAATAGAACTCATGTAACGTAAATAAGTTTTAAGTTTATAGCTACTAATGGTACGTATATTTACTATTATTTTATTGTTAGAAATTTGTTCTAATATAATATAATATTTAAGTAGATAGACAAAATAGATATATATAGAAAAATATATATAAAAAATTAAATAGAAAAATATATTGAAAAATAAAAATAGAAAAATAAATAAATAGAAGAATCAATTGATAGAAAAATAGATAGATAGAAAAATAGATATATGAATGGATAGATGGGTATATCTTGTTATAGATAATTGTTTTAATGAATTATGAGGGATATTGGTTTATATTTAGTGTAAGTAATTAAGTTAACTGAGTTAATAAGAATATTTATATATTTTAAATGTTTTAAATTGGGAAGATACGGAAAAGACCACCAGTTTTGTTTGTTTATTAGTTAGTATGAGACCATTTTTTCAATATAAATGTTGAAAGATATATTTAGCCTGAATTAGTTATTGGTTATAAATGTAATAAAAGATATTTAAACAATTATTAAAAGTTCTGGAATTTTTTTTAAAATATTAAAAAAATATTTTTAAAATCCTTAAAAAATTTTTTTTTTAATTTTTTTAATTATTAAAACATATTTTAGATTTTTTTAAAAATAAGTAATTTTTTAAAAATAAGTAATTTTTAAAATATATGAAATATTTTAGAAGTAAAAAATAAAAAATAAAAAATAAAATATAAAAAATAAAAAATGAAAAATGAAAGATTTAAGAAGTAAAAAATAAAAATAAAATATAAAGAATTAAAATACCTTAAAAAATATTAAAATTAAAATTAAAATTAAAAATTAAAATTTACAAATTTAGGATCATATATGTATATAATTTAAGAAAATTTAATAAGTGAAATTATAAGAAGTGAAATTATAGCAAACAATATATGGAAATAAGTAGACATATTATAAGTGTAATTATCATCTATATATAGTTCTAAACGTTGAATTTAGATGATGTTTATAAGACCTAAATAAATTCATACGTATATTAATAAATAAATTATACAATTATCAAAGTTGTGTTCAAATCATTTAATAGCTGACAATCGTTTCTTCCAAACTCTCGTTTGGAGTCATCGGAGCATTATCAGTGTTTGCACATATAATTACCCTCCTATTCAACTGAACAATAATAGAGATACATATAAATTGATGTTGTGAGCAACAGTTTCGTATTTACAGGGTGGAATGGATGTGACATATATTTTACGAGAATTGTACAATAATTGTACAAACATTCAAGTTTAAATTCAAATCAAAATTAAAATTAAAATCAAAAGCACGGAGTGGAATACATGCAACATTTAAAACAAGGTAATAGTCCAAATATTAAAGAGGTATTGAGGAAGCAGTTTTGAGAAAGGAAGAGTGCGATAACAAATCATATGCAGGCGTGTGGATAGTGTGACTGCGTAAGTCATATACACGAGAAGGAGACAATCAAAGCTATTATGCATATATAGATGAATAAATACTGCAGTTGAAGCAAATATGTTAATCTATTAGAGTCTATGGTGGATGTTGAATGTTGATGGTGTTAGAATTAATGTGTGTTGAGAAACATAGAGTTTTTGCAGACTTTTCCATGACATATGTTGAATTAAATTTTAGATTAATAGAGTTCTAACATTAAAGTATGAAGAAAATTTCTTCAACACACAATTTGCAAAATCTAGATAAAGCTGTGTTTCAGTAGGCAGGTGCTTTTGAAATTATTTCCCAAGTTAAAGAATAGTCCATATTTTTGGATTTTAAGTTCCATATCAGGTTTGATAGAGAAGTTGAAGATTTTTACCAATATTATAAAACGAGCATTTGTGATTATTAAAACGAGTTTTAAAGTCTGTAGAAGTTGAACCTATATAGTTAAATATATTATCACTGGTTTTGACTGTGCATTTATAGACCACATCCTTATCTAAGCACGTATTTTTAAAAGTACAGTTTGATTTAATTCTACAATTACATTTAGCGGAGTTGATCTTATATATATATATATATATATATATATATATATATATATATATATATATATATATATATATATATATATATACATATATATATATATATATATATATATGAAAGATGTAAAACAGTTGGAGTGAAAATTTTAGTAAGTAAGTTGATTTTTAATTTTTAAAATTTTCTTATTTTACGTCTTTCATATAATTGTTCTGCATCCTCCTGCATTGAACTACCTAGGTACTATGACATAACTTATGTATTTGCTAGCATTAGTGTACATCTGTACGCATATGTTGGTAAATATACTAATTCTCTCTCTCTCTCTCTCTCTCTCTCTCTATATATATATATATATATATATATATATATGTGTGTGTGTGTGTGTGTGTGTGTGTCTGTGTGTGTGTGTGTGTGTGTGTGTATGCATACATATATGTGTATGCATACATATATGTATACGTATATATATATATTGGCGTCAATATATATATAAATACATACACATTCACACACACAAACGTACATATATATATATATGTGTGTGTGTGTGTATTCATTTATATATTGAAGCCTATATATGGGCGTGTACATGTTTGTTATTAAGTATGCATGCATGTATATATGTAGGAAGGTATATACGAATGTATGTATTGAATACAGGTGTCGTAAGTAAAGGCATTTTGTTCTATGTTTCTATGTGATTGTGTATGCCTATCTGTTAGTGACTTCTTTTCTACTGAGTATATGCGTAATTTTATGTGACGTGTGTTTATCTCTGTCAGAATGAATTAGATGGACGTTATTCTTATTTTCTATTTACACTCAGATCAACTTTAATGAAGCATATCTATAATCAAAAGAATTCCAACCATAACCAATCCGTCTTTTAGCGATATCTAGGACTAGATTATCGAAAATGTCCTTCGTGTTACTTGTTAAGTTGATTTATGGTTAGTTTGGCCGTAATTTCTACTGTTTCGTTGCTTATTTCTAATTTTTACATATTCTATTTTTTCAGACGTACTTCAGACGTACAAAAGTGGGCTAAAATATTCATAGGCGGACTGTTAGAAGTGATGCTAGAGCTGTGAAAATTTTGTCTGTATTAATTTCAACTATTTTTGTTGATAACTACATTGTTTCTTTCCAGGGACTATGTTGGGAAAAAAAACTCATTTGACATTCCATGAGAATATCTTCGTCAGCCTATGAACTTTTCAGCAGAACCTCGTATATATGTATATAAATATATATATATATATATATATATATATATTAATTCAAAATATTAACAAAATAGATATTCTTGTGATCAAGTATATTTTATTACACATATTTCAGAGGTACTGAGTTAACTTCAACAATACGTCCTCATCGGATAAAATAAGATGATGCATGACATACCCTGACATAGTAGATGGTTAAGATTCAGTCATGGTAGTGAGTATTGTATGACAAAACTCAATATTTATATACCTTAATATTGAGAACATGAGAAAAATATATAATACATACAATAGAGAGGGTGCGTGTGAGACAGCTTTAAAAATACTTGGCATCAATATAACTGTTAAAAAAATTTAAATTACTGAAGAAAGAGGAAAAAAAGGAAAGCATAGAGGAAGAAACAGTTGATGGGATAATATAGTTAGTAGGGGCATCGAAAAACAAAAGACAGTTGATTACAGAGAGAGAGACAAAGAGGAATAACTTATGTTCAAGTTTTTAGACAATTATCCATATATACAATATATATCTAAACTTATTTGGTTGACCGTTAATATTCAAAATATTTAATTTAAGTTACTTCAGAGTAATGAATAATATTTTAGGATTTAAAAGTTATATATTGATTATATAATTAAAGTTAGAAGAAAAAATGCATATACACATACCAGGATTACGTTTCTACCCTAATAGGAGATTTCCAAAAGCGAACGAAACCCTAGGGTAGAAATGCAATCCTGGCATGTGTATATGCAGTTTTCTTCTAACTTTAATTTTATACCTAATTGTGTATGGTTGACAGTATATTTAATCGATTTCCACGTGCTGTTGAAATGTTGGGTAAATATTCTATGGCGGTTGGTCGCGAAGAGATTGCTGTCGTTTATTTATCTACTATTTCTTCATAGGTGCCTTTTAATCTTATAGCCTGGTCTGATTGCTTTTTTGTGTGGTTAATTATGCTAATTGGGAGAGAAAATGGTGTATATATATATATTATCAAATGATTCTATGGACATACTTTATAGTATATATATACTATAAAGTATGTCCATAGCACAACACACTAACTACTAAGCCCTCATATATATATATATATATATATATATATATATATATATATATATATATATATATATATATATATCCAGGGGGTGTAACTAGGAGTTACTGCAGGTTCACCCGGGTGAGCACTCGATGTTTAGGTTCACTTCTGTGATCGAACCTTGAGCTGATCAGTGGCGAAACACGCGTGACCTATCAATATATGCAATGAAGGAATAATCAATCGTCCTTTTTATCCTTTCTCTCTCTCTCTATATATATATATATATGTGTGTGTGTGTGTGTGTGAGGGCTTAGTAGTTAGTCCGTTGTGCTCACAGTTGTAAGGTCTTGAGTTGCAGACCGGGTGGCGATTTGTATCGTTGAGTAAGACACTTTATTTCACGATTTATTGAGTTTCGATAACGCTGGTACCATGTTGTATCGGCATTTGCCTTTTTCTACCGCAGTATCGAGGGCATGAAGAAGGGTGAATGGTAGGCATGGGCGACTGCTGGTTCTTCACAAAATATCTTTCCTCACTTTGTACTTTGAAGGATTGCTTTTCAGATGAACACCCATGCTCAGTCATAACTGAAGGAGACTGATATATATATATATATATATATTATATATAGTAATAATAATAAATGTGAAGACTAAAATCCAAAGTAGCGATTATTTGCTTAAACTTTAATCTGTTATTTTAATAAATAAATATATATATATATATATTAAGAAGGGGAGAGAGAGGGAGATTCCTGAACAGGAGGAATACAATATTAGATTACAACAATTACATCACACCACTAATACTTGCATTGTCATCCTAAATAAATGAAAGTAAAATACGTTCTTGCAGGATTTGAACTTGTAAACGGTGAGGTTGAAAGAAAATATAGTTATACATTTAAACTTGTGACACACTGCCTTGTTCTGTATCTTATTCTTGGTAGATTAAGACATGTATTTATGTCGTTGGGTAGAGGTTTCCATCTGACCAAATACTGGCTCACTGCTTTTTTTGACAATGTGTGTGATAAAGGAATATATAAATTGATACAAAACAAATATTTCGATCGACTCAAACCGTTTTCTGCTTCACATTGCTGAGTAAGTTTTTTGCCGATATACAACAGCGAAAGATATGCAACCAAATATATGAACAATACAAGAGTGAGTGTATATACACATATATATATATATGTTGGCTGCCAACTCGTTTTCGAGTACGGCCACTACTTTATATCCATGTAGGAGAACCCCCACCGATGCGCTGAACGAGTGTGACTTTTTAGTCCAGCCAGCGACTTGAAAACTCTGGTACAAACACTACACTTATGACAATTACTGACACATAGTGCTGGGCCCATGGTACCATGTGACGACAAGTGCAGAGAGATCTCCAGATATAAAGCAATGCCTGTGCCGTGAAGCTTTTATAGTGAGCAAAGGCACTGCACAAAGCCAGTCCCACTCTCTTAACCAAGATGATATTTACCAAAAAGAACAAGTCAAGAACATTGGATACCATCAGGATTGCAGGTGTTATATCAGAGCTTTCCTTCTCCTAGAATTCTGCCTTGACAAAGGCTAAGGGTTCATCTCTCCCGGTGATTTTGGATGGCCATTGACTCTTAAGAGCTCCTTTTCCCTTTGACAGGTTTTGTTTTTAGTCCTGCAGGATGTTCAAAGTCACCCTCCTCACCAAGAAACCTTGGTGGGGTTGCCAGTTTAGTCGCCAACGACCCGACCATGAGACAGGTTGTACTGGGATACATGTTACCAGCAGCACCAACTGGTGACCTGACAGGTCACCAGTTGGTGCTACTGGTTGGGCTAGTTGGGATATATATATATATATATATATATATATATATATAAATATATATATATATCTGTGTGTGTGTGTTTATATATATATACAGAGAGAGAGAAATGTGTAAACAATGGTGTACTCGCATAAGTCTCGTCCACATCATTTCACTAATTTCTTCCACAGTCAGTACCATCGTACCCTCAACTATGTGATTGTGTGGTAAAAATCTTACCGTAAAGCTATGTTTTCCCCCATAACAATGTTATCAATTCTACACGTAGATATTGTATTTCGTGTTTTTGTTGCCTGTCTATAAAGACAGTAATCCTTTCGTAAGATTTTCAAAGGCATTTTATGTAATAAAAGTTGTCATGTGACCTTTGGGACTTAGGATCTGAAGACAAAGAATAGAAGTATAAACCTAGTTTTCTTAATATTTTCTCCGTTTCATGTAAATTTAAGTTAATTTCTTTGATATCTGTTCTTCAAGACAAAACTAAAGTGACATTGATAATAAAACTTCCTGCTAAATTATCAGAGATAGGTTTTTAGTTAACAAGAATACAGACATTTCGATGGAGTTTTCTGAAATGTATGTAACCATCAATTATTCGTAACTCTCTATTGGGATTAAGTTGACTCAGCTTCTAGTTTTCATAGAGAAACAAATTTGACAACCACTCATTCATTCAGTAATCTAGTTTACATATGAGTTTATAAAGATATGCATGACTGATAATTTCCTAGAGCAAATATCCTGGTGACATGGTATCGATTCACTTTCTCGAGATGTAGGTACTGCTGTGTGATTAAGAATTCTAATTAGCAGCCATGTGGTTCCAGGATCAATTCCATTATGCAGTACATTGACAAAATAATCAGTGCTCTTACTAACTGTCCTTCTCTCTCTCTGTCTCTCTCTCTCTCTCGTTGTTGGAAATTTGGTGATTCATGTGACATGGACTGTGGTTTGTTTGCAACCAAGCAGTTGCAGCCTGATAATGTATTTTAGTATCATGTTGTATTGAGCTGCCGAGCCAAGTTCAATTTCGCATGTTAGGGAAGTTACTAGGGGTAGTTACTTGTTGTATTGAAATGAGACAATATTTCACTCACCTCTCATCTAAACGATGGATTTCACAAATAAATTCTAGTCGAGTGATCTGCAATGTTCTGCAAAAGTAAATAACAAATAACATATATCTTATGAATTGCGTTTACATCTGAAATCAATTTGATCATGAATTATGCGTTGATTTCAATGATGAGTCATCAGTTGTTCGATCAAGTGAGCATCCTGTTCGTGAATGAGCACGTAAGTGGTAGAGAATTCAACAGACACGTGTACCCTTAACTTAATTCGAATCAGCGTTACACCTTTTGACAAACTACCACCTTTGAAGTAGATACAAATCATACATACAGATTCCGTCTAACCAATTTCAATCATAAAGCTTGGGTCAGCTCTGGGATCGAACACACGGAGTCATGATTGCGAAGCAATCTTTTCAACGATTCAGCTATGCCTGCGCCCACTAAAATCAATTTACCTTCCGCCTAAATAATCTATGCCATTTATAAAATGATAAATACCATAGCTTCGAAAGAATCATCTCATTTCGGAACAGAAGTTCTCATTTGATTAGACGCCCCCCGCGAAACAGCATTTTTAATACTTGCCACATCAGTGGACTGTGCAGTAATGTACACAAGATGGCGTTATAACATAACATAATGTCTAAGCGAAATTACCTGGGGACTATATTCTCATGAAAAGCAAATCGTTAAGTCAGATATATAAGTTAGTGAATAAACTATGATTAATTCTTTATATAATGGCACCGTAATTCTATCGGCCTAACTGTATTTAAAATCCTAATAGATTATGTCAAGTTTGTAAGAGCTTTATACCAAGGTTTCTTACACTAAACTGTTATCTCGACTGGCACTATATCCGAACTATGACTTTAATACCTTGTAACATCCTATGTTGAAAATTATGGAGTGACTGTTGACCTAATTGACAACGCTAGTATATTTTAACTGTCCGTTACCTGACACTGTCAATATAATTGTCTCTATTTTTGGCACAAGGCCACCAATTACACCAGTGAATTGCTGATGCTTTATTTTATCGACCCCCGTAAGGATGAAAGGCAAAGTTGACCTCAGAGGATTTGAACTCAGACCATAAAGGACCGTAACTCTGCTGCAAAGTATGGTGTCCGACCCTCTATCCCTGTCAACGTCATTTATATCCCCATGGCTTAGTTCGAAGGGTTGTCAAAATAAGTAACAGAGAGAATGTTATATTCTCTACGAGTGTTACGATCGTTTCCATTCCTGAGCATTGCTACGTTTCTTTCATAATCAGACAATGGGAAACCATAAGACTGGACCACATTCTGAAATTATGAATTAAAGAGGAGGCTCTCTGTGTGTCCTGGCTATAGCTGTAGCCGTGTTGTTTAGAAATTCGCTTTAAAATTACATGATACCGGGTTTGATCATATTGCATGAGACTTGGATCAACCTTTGCTTATTGAGAGAAGTTGGGCTAAACAAAATTTTCAGAAATCCGCATGAACTGTTGGGCCGTACCACGTAGCACTTGTTTCGGTGAGTGCCCTCGCTGAAGATCATTATGTTGTTAGCATTGGGATAAGAGGAATCTGTAGAAATCCGTATGATGAATTGTTTGACTGCACCCAGTCACCCTTGTTTTGTTGAGTGCCATGTCGCTAGTATTGAGACAAACTCTCAGCAGCCCAGAACGCTGAATTTCCCTACAAAGACTAACCCATAAAAAAATAATCAATACGTTACAGAACATTACATTTATATTATTAAAACCTATGATCAACTTGCTATTATAGATATGCCAAAAACAGAGATAGCTTATTGTATTCATAGATATCCTTCTGAGTCAAATTTAAATCGAGATATATATGTATAATCAGTAGTTGATACGAAGTAGATTAGTCAACTGGATTGAAGGAAATTACAAAATGTACACTATTTCATAAACTAGATGTCTTGGCAATTTTTCTATCAGTCTTATTCCTTTGTATTTCCTCTAATTTCTAGATGATAAAAGGTATTTTAATCGATCACCTGCCAGGAGAGATATTATTCTTAATGGTATACTGTGGCCATATAGAGATTTTATATCATACAATGGCATTAAAGCTATATGACAAAATATATTTCAATTTTTGTTTCTTTTTCTTTTTCTTACACATCTTACATTTCTCTTTCTATTTCCCTATCTCTAAATCTCTCCAGAATCACGCGATTCTACATATATTTATAAATACATACATTCACTCCATAATACACATTAGCAGAAGCGGAGCGACTTTCTTTTACCTGATACAATGTGTGTGAGTGTGTTTATATATATATATATATATATGTGTGTGTCTGTCTGTGTTTATTTATTTATATACATATACATATGTGTGTATTTGGTACATGTATTATATATTTACATATATGTATGTGCGTTTGAATATGTGTCATATCACAAAACATGAGTGTTCAATATTTATGAAATTAGAGATAAATATTTTATATGTAGTTTGTAGAATACTGTAGGATTATCATAAATGATATCACTTTTCTTCAGAGCCAAGAAAGAATTCTGCCACCAACAACATCTAACTTTCTACAAAACTCAGGTGTTAACACAAAACTTCACTTTCTTCCGTTTCCACGGGCACTATTGCGGTGTGTTTGCCTATGAGTGTCTGGTCTCATTACCTCTACACTCAAGCACTCCAGATTTAGTTCGTCTTTCTACCTTTCATGTACCATATTGTGTACAGCCTCAGCTCCTTTAGTAATCACCACACCCAATCTATACTCCCCAAGATTTCAACCCTCCGTATATATATTTTCTCAGCCATCGTCGTTCGCCAACTTTATATTAAAGTATATTCCACTACCTTTTAATTTACTGATGTCAGATTTGTATACAAATGTGTAAAAGCATACCACACATGCACATAGACAAAAGAATAAAAGGCAAAGATGACTCGGCGGGATTTGAACTCAGAGAGCAGAGGTCAAATCCCGCTGAGGTCAACTTTGCCTTTTATCCTTTCGAGGTCGATAAAAAAAGTACTAGTCTAGTTGTGGCGTGGATTGTTCCTCTATATTTCTTTCTCATTTCCCCTCTCTCACTTTCTATTTTTCTCTGGAAGAAATCTGCTGTACTCAGGTCTGGAGAGGGATAGACTCCGCGAGATTTAAAAATGTCCAAGAAACGCCGTATGTCAATACGGTGCCCCTACGACTTTATCAGGAGTTACGGGGAAAATAAATAATATATATATATATATGGGAAGAGATATATATATGGGAAGAGATATATTAGATATGTCTCATTTGAAATAATACAGCCAATTTTCCACGCAATACTTTTAGTAGCACCCCGAACACATAATTGGGAATATAATCACTTATTTCCTAATGTTTGTTGAGTGAGTTGGAATTTGGCTGGAGTATCGCTAAAAAGCTTTCTCCGATATTGTATTTATATATATATATATATATATATATATATATATATATATATATATGCAAGTGCGTGTGTGTCTATGTATCTGTGTGAGTGTGCGTTAGTGATTTCGGTGTGTGCGTGTGTTCACGCGAGGGGAATATAACGTCTATTATATTGGTTTCTTATATAGGCACAAGGCCAGCAATTTGGGGGAGGGGAAAGTCGATCAAATCGGGTAAGAAAGCATTGCTTTATATCTGGAGATCTGATATACGAGAATCAAAAGCAGAGAAACCACTAAGAAAAGTAGAAAGCTCTGAAATAGGGCAGCCATCGGGTAAGAAAGCAAGTATCTGGGGTCTATCACATCTGCTATAAAAAGCGGAGTCGGCCAATTCTATCATAGAATAGGGGATGAGGGTGGGGGTACTGAGGCTACAAAGGTCCGATTACAATTCCAAAACACCTAGTAAACTTCTCTATAGTTTAGCAGTACCAGTGAGAGATTTGATGATGGTGGTAAGGGAATAGTAACCAGAAATTGTTTTTAATATTTTTAACATTCTTATTATTCTTCTATATATTTACTCCATATTGATTTACTTACTGTTTCTACTTCCTCCTCCTCCCCCTCCCTAGTATACTTTCTTCACCTCCTGCCCTTAGGATCCTGCTGTGGTTGGCACTATCAACGCACGGCTGGGTTTCTTCCCCTCCCCTCCCTCTTTCTTCTACTGGCAGGTTCAGCTACCCCTTCCTTCCACAAATTGCCATGATAGAATTATGTGTCTCAACAACAAACTTTTGACCAATCCTTGTGACAATCACTTTTACCATATTTGGAATTACCCCCTGAGAAGCTCGGCTATTCATGTACCAGGATAAAAATTTTCATTTAGTCCAGAATTAGCCGTCGAAACGGCTTGAACTCAGCCGTCGGGGTCCTACTCGTTCCTATTACCCACTCTACTACCCTAAGTATTGAGTACTTTGGTGCGTTATGGTCCATCTGGTTCCTTACCACATTTCCTTCGTTATATATATAAGGGCGGTGGATTGGCAGTATCGGTAGAGGGTCGGACGCCATGCTTTCCAACATAGTTAAGTCCCTTTACGATCTGAGTTCAAATCCCGCCGAGGTTGACTTTGCCTTTCATCCTTACGGGGTCGATAAAATAAAGTACCAGTAATGCACTGGGTATTTGCTGGCCTTGTGCCTAAAGTAGAAACAGTTATATATATATAAACGGAAAAAATGAAACGAAATTTCATTTCTCACTCTTAGTACGGTTGTTACTTATATGTTACTTAGACTGTACGTCTGTATACATATATGTATGTACGTATACATACTTATATATATATGTATACGTATATATATATATATATATCTTTGTGTGTGTGTGTATGTCAGTACATTTTTAAATGTATATATCATTAATATATCTGTATTTGGCTTATACCTATATTTGATAAAACTATCAATTTTTACGACTCTTGTAAAACGGATATCTCCGTGATTTAAATGTAATATTTCTGTTTCTGCTTATTGTATGTATATATATGTGTGTGTGTGTGTGTGTGTGTGTGTGTGTGTGTTGGAGAGAGGAAAAGAGACAATGGGTAACGCTATGCTAGATGTTTCTAAGACGACATTGCGTTTTACGAGTATTTGTGATAGTCTTAATTACTCTATATACTTGAAGTGAATGTGTTTGTAGTTGCCCCTACTATAAATTTTAATTCTATTTGATTTCACAAAACAGATAGCGTTTTTGACCTAAAATTGATAAAACAGATAAAAGTAAATACATTAGAAAATGGTATGTGTAGATAGATAGATAGATATGTTTCTTTATTAGCCACAGGGGCACAAAAGAAGGGGACAAATACAAAGGGGGAAGTTTACATACAATAAAAACGTGTAAAATGTTAACACAAATGTAATTAAAAAAGTTAGACGATTTTCAAAAATAGGGGGAGAGAGTTTATATGGGTAACACATACCCCCGAAAAAATGTGCAACCCTCATCTCCAGGAGTACGAAGAGTTTGTACTCCTTTCCTCTCCTCCTCCTTTTCCTCAACCTACAGGCTGATATAGAGAGAAGGCCCATTCACTCGGGCCATTCTCGCCACTTTCACCCACCTTTCATAAAACTTGCTGGGGTACAGCACCTCTCTCTCCATCCTGATTCTTCTTCCAAAGTGGTATTTGAAAAAAAGAATCAGTTGTTGGCCGGATGGAAAGGTGTCTGACCTCAGCCCTTTCAACCTTGTCCACCATACAACCTCTTTCGCCATAGCTATCACACAAAGGAAAACCGCCTCTCCTTCGTTTTTGAAGGAGGGTGGCGGTTTGATCATGATAATGGACTCGGTGGTCAACCGGATTGGTCCCACCCGCGACAATAGTCGTTCTACATAGCCCCACAGGTCAGTGACGCCCGGGCAGTGTATGAATGCGTGCGCGACGATTTCTTCGTCTCGCACGCACCTCGGACAGATCTTTTTTGCAGGGTGCCTGCCCGGGCGCCCATGTCTGTAGAGCTTGTCTCGAACTGGTAGAGCTCCTCGGTAGCACTGCCAGGCCAGGGACTTTTGGAAGTTGTCCATCGGTCCCGGGCGGAAGGTCCTACCGAACAGACTGGCCAGTTCATCTTCCTCTACGCCTAGAGTTTCACCGAGCGCGTCGTCGCACTTGCTGCGGATCATCCCTCTATAGAATGACGAAGTGGGGTCTCCCCTGATCGCCGGGTCCGCCTGCCAGAGGGCTGTGAGCGCCTGAGCACATTCGATGTGCCAGTCGCCCATTTTCCTCGGTCTTTGCCTGACCCAGGACTGCAGCTCGGTCAGCGAGACGAGTCGTGGGAAGGCTCGCCTCACGAATGGGGCCCACACCGGTTGTCCGGTGAGGAATACGTAGAGATGCCGCAGCCTGAGCGCGTGTTTGCGCATCGTCAACCACGGCATCCCCAGCCCTCCGTTAGAAGGGTGTTGGCAGCAGATGGATCTTCTCACCAAAGGAGCCCGCCTCTTCCAAAGGAATCGGAAGAGCGCGCGTTCCATTTTGGCGAGCGTTTTGGCTGGACAAGGCACGACGGTCAAGCGATAGTAGATGGCGGACGCTATAAAAGTGTTCGCCACCTCCGCTCGACCTTTCAAGGATAGTTTGCACTCGGCCCACTTCTGGGTGAGTGCAAACACCTTGGCCGTCACTTCGTTCCAGTTCTTCTCCACCTGGAGGTCCGGACCAAACCAGATCCCGAGCAGCTTTACCGATCCTTCCGTCCAGCGTCCGACGACGCCATCGGAAGGCATCGGTTTGCCTCTCCACGATCCGAGTTGCAAACCGATGGACTTGTCCCGGTTCAGATCCGATCCTGTGAAACTTTCGTATTCTTTCAGTAAGGTGCCGACTTCCTCGATTTGCGAGGCGCTCGACACCATTACTGTTACGTCGTCGGCGTAGGCCTTCGCCCCTTTCCGCAGTCCCGGTTCCAGAGGGATGCCCTGCAATAGCTCCAACTTCCGCAGTAGTGGCTCGAGAGTCAGTACGTGCAGAAGGGAGGAGAGTGGTCATCCCTGTCGAATGGATCGCGCAATATGGAACGGCTCCGAGAGGTAGCCTTTCACCTTGACCCTTGAGCAGATGTTGCTGTTGTGCATTGCAGCAATCCAGCCCCTGAACACGGGTCCGAAGCCTGCCGTCTCGAGCACCGCATCCAGGTAACGATGGTCAACCCTATCGAAAGCCTTAGACTGATCCAAGTTGATCAGGGCCCCACCGAAGCCGGGTTTACCCCCTACCCTCTCTATGATGTATCGCATGAGGTGGAGGTTGTCGTGTATGGACCTGGTCGGGATTGCGCATGTCTGCGTTTCTCCCACCAGGTTCTCGACGACAAGCGCCAGCCTCTTTGCCAACACCTTGGCCAAAATCTGTAACTCTGTGTTTAGCAGAGTTATGGGCCGGAAGTTGCCTATGTCATCCCCCTTATTCTCGTTCTTCCTGATTAGTGTGACCACGCCCCCGGTTACAGAACTGGGAATTCTCCCGTTCTGTTGCCAGTTGCAGAAGACCGCTTCCAGGAGACCGGAGAATAAGTCCGGCATTGCTACGTAAAATTCGTAGGGTAGACCGTCGAGACCTGGAGATTTGCCTTTGCCGCATTGGCTCAGCGCGCCCCCTATCTCAGCGGCTGAAATCGCAGAATTTGCCTCGCTGTCCGAGAGTCGCGGTAGGCCGTCGAGGTATGGACCGAAATCCATAGCCTCTCCCGGCGCGCCGCCCCTCCAGTGTCGCTGAAAAGCCACACACATCTGCTTCGGCTCACGTAACACGCGTCCGTTTTGGTCCTTCAAAGACCGAATCGAGGACTTGTTGCCACTTTTTGCCTCCGTCACTCGGGCCCAGCTAACAGCTTTGGCTCCCTCGTTTGCGAGAGCACGTATTTTGCTTCTGACAACGCAGCCCTCGTGCTTTGCGTCGAAGAACTGGTCCAAGGCCCTTCTAGCTGCTAGCACGCTGGCTACGTTGCCACTTCTAATTGCCTCTTCTACTTTATCTACCAGTTCCTTCTCGGTTCTATTTCTATCTAACGCTAATTCTTTACTAAAAACTAACGAGTGTAATCTAACTGCCCTCTTGAGAGAGTACCACCATCTGCAGTTAACAATGGCCCCTGTCAAGTGCTGTTTAACTAAAGTGCTAATCCGTCTACTGTAGGCTATGCTTGTCGGTAACGACAAGTTCAGCTTCCAGTAGCCGGGTCCTTGTCTATGGGTTCTATCAAGGTTGGCCATGCAGGTCACTAGTTTGTGATCTGAATAGGCAACCATGAACATTTGTGGACAGCTTAACATGTCCCTATCCTTATTTCTAACTAGAACCCTATCTAGGTACGATCTAGATGTTCCGCTACGATTACTCCACGTCCACAGTGGCGCAGTCGGAAAATCTAGTCGATATCTATCGGCCAGGTCAAATCGGTCGATTAACTGTTTGAGGCTGTTACACCCCCCTTTATCGGGACATGCTCCCACATTATATTGGCCATGTTGGTGCTGAAAAGTTAAAAGAGGAAAAGTGATCACTCACCCTTCGTCTCCTGGGAACCAGGCTGCACGATTTCCATGGGCGTGTTGGAGGGGTTGTCTGGATGGGTGGTGGTTTCCGGCGGGGTGGGGACAGCGATGTTTGGTGAGGTGGGGTCTGGTGGGATGGGGGTGTCTGGGGTGGGGAGACATTTGAGAAGGACGCGGTTAAGTGGTTTCACGCAGGAATTCACCACATCCTTCTCAAATGTTTCTTTTAGGAACCTATAACTTTGTATAGGGACCCTAATCAGTTTTAGGTTCAGTTTTTTGTTATTTTTAATAGAGTGGGCGAAAGTTTTCCCTTCGGTTTTCACCGAAGGGTCGTTCGTGATGGTCTCCATTAGTGTTTTGTTTTCAGTGTTTATGTAAGTGTAAGTGCAATTTTCTTGTGTTGTGTTTGTTTTTGTCTGTAGTTCTTGTGTGTGCTTTCGTTTTGTTGTAGGTATTTTGTTTTCAGGAGGTGGGGGTTTTGTTTGTGATGTTTTTGTTGTTTGTGTTGGTGGTTGTATGTTTGTGGTAGTGTTTGCTGGTCTTTTGCTTTTGTGATGTCTTTTCTTTCTTTTCGAGCGATGGGGTTCTCCCTCGTCTTCACTGGGTGATGGCGAGATAGCCTCATCTGTTGTATCGTCTGTGTGATTGGGGAGGGGTATGTCTTGGGGAGCTGTTGTGTCTGTACGTGATTTTGCAGTGGTTTTAGGTGGAGTGTGGTTGGGTGGGACTGTGTTTGTTGTGGTTATTTTTGTGTGTTGGTGTTGTTGTTGTTGTGGTGGTGTTGGTGGTTGTGTTGTTTTGATGGGTGTCGGCAGAAGAGCCTTTTTTGACTCATTAATTTAAGACAGGAAGCCCTCAGGTGAACCCTGCTAAAGCAATGGTAACATGAAGGCCGCCTACCCTCAACCGAAAAGTTTATGTAGGTGCGTCCGTCCAGGAGTACACGTTGTGGGATCATAGCTATTCGCTCTGGGCTCATTTGCACCAGAACTTCAATGCTAGTCCCATTGAATACATCTATGGGGGACTTTCCTACTGACAGTATTCTGTCTTCATCAAAATTGATGAAGTGGCACAGTATCCACCATATGTTCACCTTTGGTGTGACACTCGTGATTTTGATCTTTTGTGTCCTTTTTCCCATGTATGTAGGGAAAAATGTGTACAAGTTGGATACAATTGGCGACACAGAGTAATTTTGGGCCGTCAATTGATTCTTCATGAGTACCGAAATACTCCCAAAAAGTTTGCTTCTTTGAATGAATGCAATATCATTCATTGAATTTTTGAAAACCAGTTCAATTTCTTACTGTGACAATTGGACTGGTTTTCGGGTAGAATTGGAAACTGTCCTAAAAACTATCGTTTTGAGAGCAGTTTCCTTGCGAATTTCTACCGGAGAATTGATGCTGAAAGCACCATTTTTTTCGAAAGTGACATATCTCCTAGGGTCCTTTAAAAGTTGTTCGGCATTTGTTATGTCGAGATATGTCAGTTCCTCCTTTTTCTGAACTGTCTGTGCAAAGGAATTTTTGGTTTCTTTGTGGAATTATCCGTATTGGTGGTGTTGTCATTATTGTTGTTATTCTTGTTGTTATTCTTGTTGTCACCGATGTTAATATTATTCGTATTTTCCTTGATATTATTCGTATTTTCCTTGATGTTGGTGTTGGTGTTGTTGTTGTCTTTGATGCTGGTGTTATTGGTGTTGTCTTTATTTTGTTCTTTGTTGTTGTTATCATTGTTGTTTTTATCATCATTATTGGTGTTGCTGTTATTTTTGTTGTCATTGAACTGTTTGGTGTCATTTGTGTTGTTTGGATATGAATTTGTTTTTACATTTTCATTTCGTCTTTCCATCTCTATAGTATCTAGGGAAGAAGACGATGTTGACTGCGAGCTCTGTAAGTCTTACCGACTCTCCACTACCATTAACGTAATCAAACTTATAATATTTTTTTTCCAAAACTCAATGGAGAAAACATTTTTCAAACCAATATTTCGCCCCTGTAGGGGCGGAAATGAGTTGACCCACCACCTGAAGGTCGAGACGGGGGGGGGGGGGGGGCAAGTTACACAATAATATAAAATTTAACTGAAAACTCACGTTTTTTTCTTACATAAATTAACGGAAACTTCTCCGCGAAGTTACACACGTCTGATAGAGAGATAGATAGATAGATAGATAGATACATTTCTTTATTAGCCACAAGGGGACAAAAAGGGGAAAATACAAATGGGGAGTTTACAAACAGGTATATGAAAATAAAACTATTAATAAAATAACAAATAACATTTAAAATCCCCAATAGGGGGGAGGCGTTACACAGGGGTTGTACACACCCCGAACAAATGTCCAACCCTCATCTCCAGGAGCACCAAGAGTTAGTACTCCCTTGCTCTCTTCCTCTTTTTCCTCAACCTACAGGCTTATATAGAGAGAAGGCCCAACCACTCGGGCCATCTTTGCCACATTCACCCACCTTTTATAAAATTTGCTGGGGTACAGCACCTCTCTCTCCATCCTGATTCTTCTTCCAAAATTATATTTGAAAAAACGAATCAGTTGTTCGCCGGAGAGAGAGGTGTCTGACCTCGGCCCTTTTAACCTCGTCCACCATATAACCTCTTTCACCATAGCCCATAGCCATAACACATAGGAAAACCGCCTCTCCTTCATTTTTGAAGGAGGGTGGCGGTTTGATCATGACAATGGACTCGGTGGGCAACTGGATTGGTCCCACCCGCGATAGATAGATAGATAGATAGATAGAGAGGTAGGTAAGTAGGTAGGTAGGTAGGTAGGTAGGTAGGTAGGTAGGTAGGTAGGTAGGTAGGTAGGTAGGTAAGTAGGTAGGTAGGTAGGTAGGTAGGTAGGTAGGTAGGTAGGTAGGTAGGTAGGTAGGTAAGTAGGTAGGTATGTAGGTAGGTAGGTAAGTAAGTATGTAGGTAGGTGGGTAAGTAGGTTTTCTGGAAGGTAGACATTAAGATGGCTGGCTGGTTGGCTGGTCGACTGGATAGATAGATAGACGGATGGAAAGAAGGAAGGAGGGTTTTAGGCAGTTAGGTTGTAATTAGGGATGGAAGTAGTAGTACGAGGGGTGAATATACGAATTAGGCATCACAGTACCTTCAAAACAGTGATGCTATATTTACACTGCATATTAAACTATTTCCTTTACATTATCTAGTATCGTAGATGGCTGTGGATTAGCAGTATCGGTAGAAGGTCGGACGCCATGCTTTGTAGCATAGAGTTACTGCACTTTACAGTCTGAGTTCAATTCCTGCCGAGGTCAACTTTGCCTTTCATCCTTACGGGATCGATAAAATAAAGTACCAGTAATATACTGGGTATTTGCTGGCCTTGTGCAAAATGTAGAAACAATTATCTAGTATTGTAGTTCACATAAAAAACGTTGGGGTATATTTCTGTTTCACTTCAGTAATTCTAAATCCCTGTGCTTCTTTCTCTCTCTCTCCATCTTTATACATACAGTATATATATATATATATATATATATATATATATAGTATTAGTTATACTATTTATGGTTATGTAAATACAAAACCTTATGCAGTTATAAGTATTTTTTATACACACCCTAAATAGTGGTAGGCAGTAATGTATTACTACCTTATTACCAGTAAGTTAAGTAGCTCAATGTAAAAACATCAGATGATTTACAGAGCAGTTATATGAAATATAAGAATCAAAGAACTGTTCAAAACATTATTGTGCTTACAGCTGTTTCCTCCAAACCGAGGTTTGGAATCTTCGGAGCAATTTATTAATGCATGGACAGTTATATGACCTCCTTTTCAGCCAAGAGACATACCGATACATATGCAAATATTGTGGGTCAACATTCATTACATCATTACAGACTTTAGAGTGGCAGTACACACTTCGAGATTACATACATATATATATATATATATATATATATATATATATATCTGTGTGTGTGTGTGTATGTGTGTTTGTGTGTATGTGTATATGTATATATATATATATATATATATATATATATATATATATATATATATATACTTATATATATAAATTACACAATAATCAAAACTATGTTCAAATCATTTTATTGCTGACAATCGTTTCTTCCAAACTATCGTTTGGAATCATCGGAGCAGTAGCAATATTTGTACATATGATTAACCTCCTATTCAACTGAACAATCATATAGATACATGGAAATTAATGTTGTCAACAGTTTCGTATTTACAAGGTGAAATGGATGCGACATAGATTACAAGAGAATTGTACAATAATTAAAATTACAACTTAAAAAGTAAACATTATAAAGGTACAGAGTGGAATGCAAGCCACAGAGATTATAAGGGAATAGTATAACAATTAAAGAGGCATTGAGGTGTATATATATATATATATATACAACCATCTACCTCTCTCTCTCTTCTCTCTCTCTCTCTCTCTCTCTCTCTCTCTCTCTCTCTCTCTCTCTCTTTATATATATATATGTGTGTGTATATATACATATGTATATATATATATATATATATACCTATATATATATATATACATATATATATATGTGTGTATATATATATATATGTGTGTATATATATTATAATAAAATAACAGGAGGCTGGAATGTGTAAATCCTTGAAAGGTTTATTATACTATGATCATTTCAATGACTGGGTTCCGTTTGAATCCGGGGATATCATCGCTGATATCCGGTGATATATATACTTGAGGGCGACCGGCTAAAGTGGAAGATGCTAGATGGTCGGTCGTCCTCGTGTCATTGATTTTCAGCCCCATGGATTTTATCTGTTACATTCATTTATTATATTTCGAATACATGATGATATCACCGGATTCATACGGAACCCGGTCATTGAAATGATCATAGTATAATAAACCTTACAAGTATTTACACAAGTACAGCCTCCTGTTATTTTATTATATTTAACTCCGTACTCGCACCACCAACTACGCAAACGAAGACGGTTGAGCTGCTTTACGTTGAGTACTCTCCATATTATTACATCAATATTGATCATACGGAATGACCAGCAGAATCCAGTGGTGAACCTACAAACCTAAATATATATATATATATATATATATATATATATATTAAAGTGTTAAACAATATTCAATGAGTATGTCAAAGAATGAGTTTTACAGTAGATTGGAAGCACTCTACGAGAAAATAATTTTTCGGAGTTATTAATATTAAAATATAAATATTAATAAAATAGATGTTCTTTTGATCAATTACATTTTATTATACGTATTTCGGATGTACAAGAGTACGTCCTCATCAGACAAAATATAATTGTTTCTACTTTAGGTACAAGGCCAGCAATTACCCAGAACATTACTGGTACTTTATTTTATCGACAATGATACATGACATACCCTGAGATGTTAAATGGTTAAGATTTAATCAAGGTAGTCACTACCTTGATTAAATCTTGACCATTTAACATCTCCGGGTATGTCATGTATCATTATATTTTGTCTGATGAGGACGTACTCTTGTACATCTGAAATATGTATAATAAAATGTAATTGATCAAAAGAACATCTATTTTATTAATATTTATATTTTTATATATATACATATATATATATACATATATATGTATACGTATATATATAACACTCTACTTAACTCCTTTGAAAATGACCTAGTTAAACTAGTTAAGAACATTAAATACAATAAGCACCATATTAAAAGCAACACCTTCTTAAACAAACTTAACACTTCTATTAATGGATTCAAAACTAGTAATAAAATTATTGTACACGCAGATAAAACTAATAACATATACAGCCTAGATTATAATACTTATAGAAAGTTTATATATAATGAACTACATAAAAGCTACAAAAAAACCACCTTGAAAAACTTAGAAGATATTAATGTAGAGGGCTATAATATAGTGTCTAAACTAGGACTACAGAGGCATACACAACCTTTCACTCCGAACCCCCCTAGATTCTCTCTGAAGGACCATAAGGAGAACTTCATCAGCAACCCCACGATAAGACTTATCTGCCCTTCCAAGTCCGACATTGGTATTATCAGCAAGAAGATTTTGGATAAAATCATCCCACAAATTAAACACAAGATACACCTTAAACAATGGGGAAATACGGGTGAAGTAATTGAATGGTTCAAGGATATCAAGAATAATAAGAACAACAAATTTATTCAATTTGATATCAATTCGTACTACACCTCTATTTCCCCTATCCTATTAAATAAGGCACTTATCATGGCCATGACCAATAGCGACCTGACTAGAGCCCAGGTTGATGTCATCCTTGCGGCCTGTAAAACCATAATCACCTTTGAGGACCAACTATGGACACGCAAGGATACGCACAACAACTTCGACATAACCATGGGATCTAGTGACTCGGCGCAGGTCACGGATTTGGTCGGCCTATACCTCCTCAACGAAATCCATAAGGACCTCCCTTACCTCAACGGTGGTTTGTACCGCGATGATGCACTTCTACTTATAGAATATAAAAAATTTAATATAGAAAGAACTAGAAAACAACTGCATAAGACATTCAAAAACTTTAACCTTAGTATCACCATGGACAAAAACACTAAAAATGTTAACTTCCTAGACGCCACACTATACCTAGACTCAAAAATATATACACCTTTCCACAAGCCTAATGAGAAACTTATTTACGTAGATACCAAGTCTAATCACCCTAGATCAATATTAAACTCTATCTCTAAGGGGGTGTCCAATAGAATCTCTAGTCTGTCCTATGACGCAAACATATTTAGCAAAAACTCACAATATTACAATCAAGCATTAGCTAGCTCCGGCCATAATATAGAAATTGAGTTCCTACCTAAGAAAACACATAGCTACAACATCATCTCGCACAACATGTCCATGAGGAAATCTAATAATAGGAATAGCAACCACAAGTACACCAAAGCGGAGAGTGCCACCGGAAGTAACCATTACCATGGAAACTACTGTGGCGCCTTATGAGGAAGCAACACACCAAACACTAAAAGCAAAAATAGAAGAAGAAATAATACATTTTTCAACCCTCCTTTCAACCTAAATGTCTCCACCAACATACCTAGGGCTTTCTTCTCACTACTAGATAAAAACTTCCCTCTAGGACATAAGTACCACAACCTCTTAAACAAAAACACCATTAAAATCTCATACTCTACGACGCCTAACTTAGCATACCACACAGCTAGCAGCAATAATAGTAAAATTAGTTCTTACTTCCAACAAACAAAATCACAACGGGATGCAAACCCTCTAAATACCACTGTAGCAAGCAACCATAGCAACGGCAGTAACAATAGAAATAACACTAGTATAAGTAATAACACCAGGGTTGTCAACCCGAACACCCAAAATCCTATATCTACCACACGGACTTCCGCATTGCATCATAACCAGCGGACTAACGCACAGGATAATTGTAACTGTAGAGTTAATAGAACCTGCCCTTTAGATAAAAAATGCCTAACCAAGGATGTCATATACTCATGCACCGTCACGACTAATAACTCTTCAGAAACCTATGTAGGCTCCACTTCTAACTGCTTCAAAATCAGATATAATTCGCACATCCACTCGTTCAAAAAGCACAGCCTAGCCAACTCCACCTCACTTTCTAGCTACATACACTATCTAAAATCTAAAAATAAACCATACACACTCAAATGGGAAGTGATAGGAAGCGCGACCTCGTACAAACCACCTAATAAATTCTGTAACCTCTGTATACTAGAGACACACAATATTATCTTCTCCAACCGTAACCTACTTAACAAAAAATCTGAGGTGTTTGCAACTTGCCAGCACCGCCTCAGACATTCCTTCCAAAACTTTAAGCCCAATATATAACAATGTCGGACTGGAACCTAACACCACATCTAGCATCAAACACCAGAGACACACCTTATACTACATACCCAACACTAACTGATCTATTATAACACAAGCAATGACATCCCTCTGGAACCCTTCGCAGGGAGAATACCTATTTATACCTCTGCGGCAGGTGTGACAACATCCACCCACTTGAACGGCACTACACCGCTCTAAGGGTAATTTGAGCATGAATGCATTCCAACTGCCGTGCGGGTTGTACGTATATGGATGATCTGACGGTCAGAGAGGGGTCGCGAGGACTGCGGATTGACCTTTGGCTCGCCTGGGGATAATTATCTTTCGACATCAAATGTAGCAAGCGATGACCCAGATCTTACCAGAGATCATTGGGTCCTGAAGCAAGCCTGCAATCACCGCGCCTGGTCATATGAGCAGACTACAACCACAGAGATCATTAATTTAGAATCCTCGCTCATCATCTATAATTTCCATTTGTGGCACCTTAATCCACCATAATAATATGATCACCTTCAGCATAACTTAATTAAACTACTCTATAGTTAATACACTTTATGCTTTAAAAATCTCTCTTGGAAGATGCGCATCACCATAGAATTTAGGGTCTATATTAGGACACATTTTAATGGCTAGATACAGAAACCCCAGAGTTACCTCCCCGCATGCATTAACTCCCCTTAGCCACACACACACTTCCGGGCGGTATTCAATGGCGTTTCTAGAAACGTAACAACCGCCTGTATCGAACTAAAGAACACCAGACTACGATCTCTAACTGGATTGTCGTGGATTATGTGAAGGGCATATAATCGAAAAATATACTCCCCTGACCATGAAAATGCCGAAGTACATGAAATACTTGACATCCCTGCGCTGTGCATCTCCATTACTTATAACACTTTTAATGCTTGCACTATCTTTAATGCTTATAATATTTCTCCACACACAGACTATATCAATCATATAAAGAATTTGCCACCAGATCTACCAACCTAACACTCTTATTTACCTACCTAAGTGCCTCAACCACACATATCTCTCTGCCACACTATATAAACAAGACGCACATGCGTGCCACACATAACATTTGCACTATATAACCGCTTATCTTCATGTTGTATTTTAACCTATATCTTTGATTTTTGATTGTACCTATTAATATAAATGTAATCTCGAAGTGTGTACTGCCACTCTAAAT